>VDFB02281492.1:726067631-726339377 GCA_007258455.2 Sequoia sempervirens
GAGAGACCTAGAGAGAGTTGAGATAGAAGAGGGTAAGTATTGGTTAAGAGGTAAGGAGGTAGAGAGGGAGTGAAAGGTAAAACTTTGACTATCTATCATCGATCATAAACCATAAATTCTAAGCCTTATCAAAGAGGGAGAGAGAGACAAAGAGAAAGTGAAGTTGGCTTAGCATTTACATTTGGCTCTTTCCAAATTTGGTGCTCACCAAATTGATTTCATTGGGAAATACCAACCCAAAGGGTTGGATTTTTCATTGGGAATCCAACCCAAAGGGTTGAATGACCATTTCATTCCAAGGATGTGATTTTGTGAAAGGGTAACGAAATTTCACACTTTTTAGCCGTGCTATCCATCAGGTTTGCATGTCTTTCAATGAAAATTTATAAATAAACTATGATAACTTTATGCACTCTCTTACCTATATAACCATATAATTTTTTAATGTTTTTATAATTGTAGTGTAGTAAAATGCACAACCTTGCATTTTCACATTTGTTTGGGCCTTTCTTGCTTTATTTATCCCTATTTATGTCTTAATTGGTCCTCTTTTGCATTCACAAGCCCTATGAATTACATCTTTTTCTAGCTAATCCTGACATTCTCCAATGCATGAATGATAATTTAATGATTTCGTTTGTGTGTCCCTAATTCTTGGGTCAGGACTAAAATGCCACCTAGGGCATATTTTTCCCACAAAGGTCTTTGGACCCTAATTTTGAGGCATCTTAATTGGGCCCCTTTTTGGTGTATGTGCCCCAAGTTTTATGAATTGGGACTAAGATGCCACCTAGAGCATCTTAGTCCTCCTTGAGTCATTTTCAGGATTTAATTTCAAATTTTGGTGGGATTTAGCCTTCTTTATTTAATGAATTCATATGTCAGCTTGGTATGTGTAATTCTGAGATATTAAGCATAAATAATTATAAATATAGGGTTCCTTCTCTCATTTTCTCCTATCAAGAGAGCTAACATGCAATCTAAGTTTCCAAGTCTTTTGTGAGAGAATTCAAGAGAAATTCATTAAGCATTTGGAGTCCTCACCAAGATTCAAGCATCATATCAAAGATCTTCTTGTATCATGTGTCTTGTTGTGCTAACATTTGTGATGTAGGGTTTTGATTCAAGCAAGCAATTCAAGATCATTCCTTTGGTGCAAGATCCATATCCATTGCAACCATTTCACACAATTTTTTGGACTTTACAATAAGGGTTTGGTGAGTTGTAGCATTGCATGTTGTTCATTCACCATTTCCCTTCATTACTTTATTTCATTTCAAGGTTTAATTACCAAGAAGGGGTTTGACCAAGGAAAACCCCCATTCACTAACAAACAACAAGTTTTTCCATCTTGCATATTTGTGATTGCAGATCTAGGTTGACGTCTTGAAGATCATTTGAGGTGTAAAGTTATAAAAGTTGCAAAGTTGCATTACAAGGTTTTCATCTTCACGGAAACTCACCTATAGGCCAAATCAAGAAGTTTTAGAACCTGATATCAGAAAGGAAGCAAGTGAAAAACCTAGAACTTAGGGTCAAATTTAGAGTTTATAGAAATTCAGAACAAGACTATGACAAAGTGTGAAAATGATGAAGTGTGTTAAGTCAGTCTATTGAAGAAGGGAAAATATGAAGAAGTGTGAATATGAAGAAGGGTGAATATGAAGAAGTGCAAAAAATGATGAAGTGTGTTAAGTTAGTATATTGAGCATCACTGGAACTATATAAACACTTATTAGGTGCACTCTCATTAGTTCATTTCGGCTGTGAAGCCAATTTTGTTTTGTAATCCCTTTTGTAGGTTGTGATCCTTCTTGTGTAAGCAGCGAGCTTTTGTATCTGGACAGTGAGTCCTATTCTAGGTAGTGAGCCTTATATATTTAGTTTTAGAATTAATTTATATTGTGAGTTAATCCTCACCGTGGTTTTTCCCCTATTGGGTTTTCCACGTAAAATCTGGTGTTCATTGTATTGATTTTGATTTTTGTTATCTGCATTTCATATTCATACTTAATAATAGAATAGTGTGGTTGTGAAGATGATAAGTGTTTGAAGATTTTTGTTTGAATTTGGTGACAACTAATTCACTCCCCTCTTAGTTGTCCTGCACCTTTTAACAATTGGTATCAGAGCATTGGTTCCTTGGTGAAGAGCTTAACTGCTTGAGGAGGATCCTGAAGGTTGATCAAATAGATGATAAATAACTTTGGGTTGCACTTGAAGATCTTGATAAGGTTGAAAATGAAAATAGAGATTTGAAAGAAAATATTGATGAGGCAAATGAATGTGTCTAAAAATTGAAAGAGAAATTCAAGAAATTCAAAGAAAGACAGAGAGAAGTGAGTGAGCAGAAGAAAAAAGAGATCATCAAATTGAAAGTGCTAGTAGAAGAAAGTAAGAGAATTGAAGAATATTTGATTACAATGGCGTAGAGAAAGATTGATGAATGCACTAGACTTGAACAAGAGATAGTGAACTTGAAATTAGAATTGGAGAAAGTAAAACTTTGTGAAAAAAATTTCAAATCTAGCTTCGACAAGCTTGATGAGTTGATTGTAGGACAAAAAATAAGTAAAGAAAAAGGTGGCTTGGGAAATGAAACAGGTGAAAGCTCAAAGGATAATCAAAAGAATCAAGACAAAGAGAATCAAAAAATAAATCCAAGAAACTTTTCTAGAAGACCACCAGTGAGACAACCTAATTCTCAAAGCTATCCCTCTTTCAATGGTGTCTGCTTTTCTTGTAACAAATTTGGTCACATGGCAACTGAGTGTAGAAGTAAAATGAATCAATTTCTTGGTTCCTTCTCTAGTCAATGTTTTTCATGCAAGAAATTTGGACATAAAACCATTGAATACATATCTCAGGTAAGAATGATGAGTCAAGTGATGATGAATAGGTTTAATGGTGACAAAGTGAATCAATACTTTAATAGCTACTGCTATACTTGTAAAAAATTTGGACAAAAATAAAATCAATGTAGATCAAGGGTTAATGGAGGTTAGACAAATTAGAAAAGTGTTGTCTGCTATAACTGCAACAAACCTAGACATATCTCAAAAGTTTGCAAAAGTAAGAAGAGAAAGTAGTCTCCTCTGGTAGAGAAGAACGAGCCAATGAAGAAAATTGACAAAGATGAGGTGAAGCAAGAGATGAATAAGATATGGAGGAAGAAAGAAGAAGAGCTAGAGACAACAGATGTGTCTATGCCGTCATCTGGTACAAAAAATTCCTCTGAGAATTAGACCTAGCATGGTCTTAGGGGGAGCATTAACATAAAACTATACAAATCCCCTGGATGAGTGGCATGTCAGAAGTTGGCATGAGGATATATTGTAAAGAATGAGTAAACATAGGCTATAGAAAAGAAACCAAAAGAAAATTTGCAAGAATGTTCTTTTGTAGATCAATTTAGGGTTTACTGTTATGAGAAATAAGGGTTTTATCATCTTTTTGAAGTTTGTCACATTTAATGCAAATTAGGGAAAACCGATGGTGTATAAAATAAAATTCATAAGTGTTTTTGATCACTTGTGCACTTGAAGAGTTTGAAAGAAGACTTGGAGCAATCTTGAAGCAATCTCAAAGCAATTTGAAGAAATTTTAAGGAAATATTACAGATAATTGGGAGTTATTTCTCAGTTTACAAAGGGGAAGAAGGGAAAAGGAAGAAGTTTTGATTAAACAATAACAAATTCAAGAAAGATAAGCACGATGATGTATAGAGGATCAAGAGGCAATATTAAATTGAAGTTGAAAGGTGTTGAATTGGAAGAATTTGATCATAGAAAGATGAAGGAAATGGAACTAGGGATGAAGACAAATGAATTGTAGAGCATAAAAACCCTAGGTATGGATTTATGGGGAGAATTTTCCTGGTTTACAGACAAAGAATCTATCTTTTTCTTGTTAAGTAGATTCAAGAATGACATCATTATGTTGGACAAACCCTATCTGATCTTGAAGGAGGAAATCAAAGCTATTACTAGTTTATGCAGTATTGGGGACCTCCCTAGGAAGAAAACTATGAAATACAAAGATGTGGAGGAAATTACCGGTATTGACAAAGATCCTCGAGCTCTATTGATAAATACTATTGCTGATTCTTCTGTAAGGTATGCTGTGTATGATATCTCCTATAAAATCTATTTCAGAAATCATGAAGGTTTGACTTCGGCTATTGCTGTATATCTTGCACACATGATGATTAAGGAAAACAAATAGTTTGATTTATGTAGCCTATTACTGGAAAACCTAGTTGAGAATGTTAGAATGTCCTTGGTCGAGGGCTATCATTTTTGGTTTGGGTCTTTGCTCATATGTTTAATATTTTACTTTCTAAGCTCGCTACCAAGACGAGAGAATGTTAAGTGGAAATCTAGTATTCTTGTCGAAAAACAAGTTTACAGGTATTTGGAATTGATGAAGGAAAATGTAAATGTTTTCAAAACCTATTTTGCATCCCGGAAGATGAATCTATGCTTCGGTATGTCAGTGTGTAGTCAATTTTAAGTGGGTTCATCCTTCGGTAAGAATGAGTCAGAAGTTATCATTGGTGAGTGTTGAATCTTAGTTGTGTTTACAGTTTGTCCTTGATGACAAAATATCTTTTAGTTTGTTCTCATTGATAATCTATCTCAGGATGGTTTTCCTTGCACATCACAGGTTTTGGATGTTTCTCTTTCAAGCTTACTCATATTGGAGTGAGAATGGAAGTGTCTCCCCGATCCACTTTGAAATGTCTGATTTGCCTATCGGCAAGACATTTTAGATGTCATGGCAATTGAATTTATCATACAGGCTGCTTTTGGCGTGACATTTCCATTGTCTTGGCGACTCACACAAGAAAGGTTATTTCGGCAAGACTTGTCTTTGGTTTCGGCGACAGAAAAGTGTTATCTATTGGCAAAGGAAATCGCCTTCAGTGCAAGGTTTCATCGAACATGCAATGTCACACCGAACCACTTCAGAACAAGCATATATGCATGTGTTTGGCTGTCAGGTTGAGGTCTTAGCGAAGAAATTGTCTCCCCAACTAGTGCATGTGGACGTCTATTGGCAAGACATTCACGTGGTTTCAGCGACTAAGGATGATCTTATCAGCAAAGGTTGTGGCTTCGCTAAAATGTCACAGTGAATGTGCAATGTCACACCGACCGCCGTTGGATAATTTCCTTCGGCAGGACTTTTTGGAAGTCTCGGCGAACAAGTGTGATTTCAGGGTGTTTCGGTATGACTAAAATGATCTACAAGATGTCTCCCCGAGAGCGAATGTCACAGCGATAACTAAGAGGAATGTTTGGTGGTGCAGTTGCCTTCAGCATAAGTTTTGAACTGTCTCAGCGACTCCGAGTAAATGAAGATGTTTCGGTATGTCTCAAGCTATCGTCGAGAGGTCTCACCAACATTGGTATGCTATAGCGACCCTCATAAGATAGAAGGGTGCATCGGCGAGAGAAACATTATGTTACAACGACATCACAAGGGATTTCTATCAAAGGCTCATCGGTGTGAGATTGATATTGTCATGGTGACAATGTGTATCAAAGTGACTCTCGGCAAAACATTATGAAGTTTACAAGGGGTCTCTCCAATATTGTTTGGTCACAGCGATAGTGAATGAAAGGCTTTCGGTGAAAGGACGGTAAAGTCTTAGCGAATCAGAGTGGATAAAGTCTTTCAGTGAAACTTAATGTATTCTATGAAACGTCTTCCTGAAAGTTGAAGGTTACAACGACTCTCAAGAGTAAAAAGAGCTTTCGGTGTGACTTAGTGTGCTCTACGAGAGGTCTCCCCGAGAGTGATAAGTCATGACGACTGTGAACAAAACAAAAGAACATCGATGAGAGATATCCTTATGTCTCAGCAAAAGCTCGTAAAGATAAACATTTTGATATAACAGTTTATAGTCTGTGAGATGTCTCATTGACTTCATAGAGTCTTAGCGATATCTATGGGGATGACTGACTGCATTATAAATTGCCTTTGACAGAACTATCTGCTTGTCTCAGCGAACTGTTATGAAGACTCAAAACTCAGTGGTCATCTTCGTGGATTGGCATCAAATCTCAGAACGGTTACATAATAGAATATACATTGAGTTTATTTTTGAGCTGTTGCATTTTTTGGATGATTTGCAGCTCTCTGGATAAGCATTACTATTGATTTTTAATCATCATCAACAGTCTATCAGTATTCAGCTTTATATTCAAAAATCAGCAAGAGAATCTAAAGATCTGGTGAAAAATGTTTTTGAAGATTTCTTCACAACCGACACACTTGAAATGTAAATAAATACTAGTGTTAAAAACTGTGAGTTGTTGATTGTAATTCTAAGAGTATCATTCCTTGTTTGTATGGAAATGTATGAATGAACTTTGCAGAAAGATATGTGCTTAACTAAAAATAGAGAAATCCTCTAAGTCATTATTATTGTTCAAAACTTAATTTGAGGGGTTGGTACTCCTTGAGATGGGTGTCTCAAAATGAGGGGCTAGTGCTCTTTGAGTGGGGCTCAAAAATTAGCCTATAAGGCATTGTGAACTTTTGTTTAAAAGATTAAGCTTGGAAGGCATTTAGGGAGTGGTTTTTATACCCCAGGAGGGTTTTCCACTCGGTAAAATTTTGAGTCTTCTTGTTCTTCTGAGTTCCCTTTGCTTTACTGTGTTGTTGATTATTTTAGTTCACTATTTGGTTATTATCTTTCTCAATTCTATTTATGAATGATTACATTCAACTCATGAATGCATTAATCAGAGTATATTGAGATTAAAACTGAGCTATGATTTTTGAATTTGATGAAAATTGGTCAAATCTGATAAGACACTAATTCACCCCCCCTCTCAGTGTCATTTTAACTCCAACAATTGGTATCAGAGCCTAGGGTCCTCTGATAGGTTTTAATCACCTTGGATTGATCTTGGTCTTGGAGTTTGTTTTTAATGACACATTCTCAAGACAATGCCTCTCTATCCAGAGCTCCATTATTTGATGGAACTGATTATGTATTCTGGAAAATCAGAATGGAAGCTTTTCTTATTTCTTTTGATGTTGATGTTTGGTGCATTGTTTTAGAAGATTACAATGTACCAGCCACTATTCCCACCGATGCTGCTAAAAAGAAGAAGTATGAAACAAATGCCAGAGCTAATCATGACCTCTTGTGTGGGTTAACTAAAGATTTGTTCATTAAAGTCATGCATTGCAAATCTGCTCATGGAATCTGGGAAAAACTTGAAACTATATATCAAGGGAATGAGAAAGTCAAACTATCAAAAATCATTACACTCAAACATTAGTTTGAGGAGTTGAAAATGAAGGATGATGAAAAAGTGGCTGAATATTTCCTAAGAGTAGATGAAGTTGTCAATTCAATGAAAGGTCTAGGTCAAGAGGTTAATGAATTTGATGTGGTCACAAAGGTTGTTAGAACCAAGTACCATCCAAATTTGAATCTAAGGTTTCAGCCCTAGAAGAAAAGAAACACTTTGACAAGCTTACCTTAGATAGCCTACAAGGAATAGTTACTGCCTATGAAATGAGAACTAGCAAAAAAAATTCAACAGTTAAAGAAACTGCCTTTAACATTGAAAAGAAAGAAAAAGTTGAAGTCAGTGAATCATAGTTGTCTGATTCTAAAGAATCCCATTTTGTTAGAAGATTTAACAAGGGATCAGGAAAATATAAGGGAAAACTTCCCTTTAAATGTTTTAACTGTGGTAAAATAGGACACTTTGTTGCAAAGTGTCCCTATGATGATCAAATCTGTGACAACAAGACAACTGAAAAATAGCCCATGAAGAAGGCCTTCAAACCTAAATGAAACTTCAATTTCAAAAAGAAGAAAAGTCTATTTAGTAAGGATGAATCTGATATTGAGTCTGAAGATTCATCAGCTGAAGAAGATGAAACTTTGTTCATGGCTAAAACTACTCAGCAAAATGATTCTAACACCATTGACGTTGAAGAAGGTGTAGTAGATCTTGAAAGTGAGCTGAAATGTGCTTTACAAGAGGTCAGAAAACTCAAAAAACAAGTCCTTGCTCAAGAACACAAACCAGATCAAGAATTGATCTCTCTGAAAAATCAGCTTGAAGAAGCTAGAAGAGTTGAAGACTATCTTCAAGAGACTGTAAGCTGCAAAGATCAAGAAATTCAAAAACTAGAACAAGAAGCAGTCTGTCTTAGGAAGGAAATTGAAAAATATGAAAGCACTCTAAAACTAAATGAGATGCTCAACAAGCAGAAGATGTACAAAGATAAAACTGGTGTTGGTTTTGAAAAGGGTGAATGCTCATTCGACCATGCAAAACAAAACCCCTCTTCTGAAGTCAAAGGTTCTGGTTCTAATCACTTAGAATTTGGTAAGGATCATGTTCAGTCTTTAAGAGGTAATAGATCTTCATACAGAGTCAATCCTTTCTTCTATGGTTATTGTTTTTTCTGCAACAAATTGGCCATAAGGTGAGCACTTGTAGACTTATGAATCCTAGAATACCCAGGTTTGGTCTTAGGCAACACTATGGTTTTGTTAGACAAATCAGATGTTTTAAATGCAATGCTTTGGGACATTCTGTCAAACAGTGTAGAACTGATCTAAAATCTAAATAGTAGAAATTTAAAAAGGTTTGGAAACCGAAGATTGTCAACAACATTGAGCAAACTATGTTGGTTCAAATAGTTTTTCATTCCAAGAAAAAGGACTTATGGGTCCTGGACAGTGGATGTTCTAACCATATGACTGGTGACAAGGATAAGTTTGTAAATCTTGAAGATTATGTAGGTGGATATGTTAAGTTTGGTGATAACTCTGGTATTCAAATTAAAGGTAGAGGTTCATTTCTTTTGAATGAAGACACTCCTATCTATAATGTGTACTATGTGGAAGGTCTCAAGCACAATCTTCTAAGTGTTAGTCAAATATGTGATAGTGGTTATCATGTTCTTTTCACTTTGCAGGGATATGAGATTAAAAACAAGCTTGGAAAGGCTATTGCAGCTGGAAGGAGGACAAAAGGAAATGTGTACAATCTTCTCGACACATCAAGCAATGACAATAATCAAGGTATGTGTTTAATGAGCCAAATTGAAGAAAGCTAGTTATGGCATAAAAGATTAGGACACATAAACTTTGAAAATCTGGTTAGAATAAGTAAGAATCAGAATGTTAGAGGTTTACCAATACTTAACAAGCCAAAAAATTCTATGTGCAAAGAATGTCTAAGTGGTAAACAAACTAAAATCAGCTTCAAAACTAAAGAACATTCTTCTTCAAAACCTTTACAACTTGTGCACACTGATTTATGTGGACCAACCAGAACAAGGTCTATTAATGGTGAAAGGTACTTTATGCTGTTTGTGGATGATTATACTAGAATGGTTTGGGTCACATTTCTTCAGCACAAATTAGAAGCATTTGAAAGGTTTAAAATCTTTCGTAAATTGGTTGAGAAGGAATCTGATTTGAAACTTAAATGTCTATGATCTGACAAAGGAGGTGAGTTCACTTCTCAAGAGTTTATTGATTACTATGAACAACACGACATTAAAATACAATATGCTGCAACAAAAACACCTCAACAAAATAGGGTAGTTGAACGTAAAAATAGAACTATAAAGAAATGGCTAGAACAATGTTAGATGAAGCTAAGTTGCCTGATATGTATTGGAAAGAAGCTGTTCATACAGCTATATACATTTTGAATAGAGTGCAGATTAGAGTGAAATCTAAACACACTCCTTATGAACTATGGTATGGAAGAACTGCTTCTGTCAAATACTTTAAAATATTTGGAAGTAAGTGTTTTATCAAAAAGGATGATGATAACCTTGGGAGTTTTCAATCAAAGAGTGATGAGGGTATCTTTTTGGGATACTCAGCTCACAACAAAGCTTATAAATGCCTTAACAAAAGGCTTAACAAGATTGTTGAAGTTGTTAATGTAAAATTTGATGAGAGATCACATTTGTATGCTGAATATTTGCAAGATAATGAGGAAGAAGAACTTGAACTAGAAATAATTTCATAAGGAACTGAGTCAGCAAGCCCTAAAAATGAAACAAAAAGTCCTGAAAAGGTTGCATCAAAAGCTCTAACTAAATATCACCCCAAAGATCAGATTATTGGGGATAAAAAATGTAGGAGTTCAAACTAGAAGAAAGGCTACAGAATCTGATGAAAAGGAACAAATAGCTTTCTGTCTAGTTACTCAGTTTGAGCCTAAATTTTTTAATGAAGCTCTCACAGACTTATGTTGGCTTCATGCTATGCAAGAAGAAATTGATCAAATTGAGAAAAATCAGACTTGGGAGTTAGTCCCAAGACTAGATGACAAGAATGTCATTAGAGGCAAATGGATATACAGAAAAAAACTTGATGAAAATGGTAATGTCATTCACAACAAAGCAAGATTTGTCTGCAAAGGCTATGCTCAACAAGAAGGTATTAATTTTGGTGAAACCTTTGCACCCGTTGCTAGATTAGAATCTATTAGAATATTCTTGGCTTATTCTGTTTATAAAAGACTTTATTGTTTATCAAATGGATGTCAAAACTACTTTTTTAAATGGCTATTTAGATGAAGAGGTCTATGTTGAACAACCTAAAGGATTTATGTGCAAAGATAAGCCTGATCATGTTTACAGATTGAAAAAGGCCCTCTATGGTTTAAAACAAGCACCTAGAGCTTGGTACTCTAGGCTTGACAATCATTTTCTTTCAAATGGTTTTGTTAGAGGAGGTGTAGATAGCAATCTTTATGTTCAAACTTAAGGTTTTGATATTCTGGTTGTTGAAATATACGTTGATGACACTATCTTTGGCTGCAACAATGTTACATTGAGTAAAAAATTCTCTCAGCTAATGGAATCTGAATTTGAAATGTCATTATTAGGAGAATTAAATTTCTTCTTGGATCTTCAAATCTCTCAACATGAAAATGGAATATTTCTTTATCAAACCAAGTATGCTAGAGAGATTCTTAAGAAATTTTAGATGGATGAATGCCATCCAGTTAGCACTCCAATGATTACTGGATGCAAACTTACTAAGGTTGATGATTCCCCTGATACAAATCAAACTGAATATAGATCAATGATTGGTAGTCTGTTATATTTAACTGCTTCTAGACCCGACATTATGCAGGAAGTTTGCACTATTGCATAGTTTCAGGCATCACCTAAAGAATCCCATGTCACTGCTGTTAAAAGGATTTTTAAATATATTCAAGGCACTCTTAATTATGGCCTTTAGTATCCTAAAAGCACTGATTTTTCATTGATTTCATATACTGATGCTGACTGGGCTGGTTGTTTGGATGATAGGAAAAGCACCAGTGGTGTTGCATTCTTTCTTGGTGATCATTTAGTGGCATGGCACATCAAGAAACAAGAATCCGTTTCTCTCTCTACTACAGAAGCAGAATACATTGCTGCCAGTTCATGCTGTTCTCAAGTTCTTTGGATGAGTCAAACTCAATCTGATATGGGTATTGAAGTTCCTAAACCTGTTTCTATTCTCTGTGACAACACAAGTGCGATAAACATCTCAAAAAATCCTATTATGCACTCTTGAACTAAACATATTGCTATCAAGTTTCATTTTCTTCGAGAACAAGTTTTGGCTAATGAAGTTTGCTTACAGTTTGTTGGATCTCAAGATCAGATGGCTAATATTTTTACTAAGCCCTTAGCTAAAGAGTTATTTGAAAGGTTGAGACTTCGATTGGGAGTTATCTCTCAATCTTTACTTCTCTGATTTTACTAGCATTGGCTTAAGGGGAGCATGTTATATATTTTAATTCACTTACAGCTCTCCTACATTCTTGGTTGCTGCACTATTATTTTTTTTTGCAGCTGTTTCTCATGGTATTTTGAATGGCTTCTCAGTTGTGTTCATCTTTCTTTGCCTTGAGGCAAAAAGGGGGAGAGTCTTTGGTGTTTTTCCATCAAGGACAAAGAAGGAGTTTGTTGAATCTCAGTTGTGTTTACAGTTTGTCCTTGATGACAAAATCTCTTTCAGTTTGTTCTCATTATTAATCTGTCTTAGGATGGTTTTCCTTGCACATCACAGGTTTTGGATGTTTCTCTTTTGGGCTTACTCATATTGGAATGAGAATGGCAGTGTCTCCCTGATCCACCTTGAAATTTTTGAGTTGCCTATCAACAAGACATTTTAGATGTCATGGCGATTTTATTTATCATATAGGCTACTTTCGGCGTGACATTTCCGTTGTCTTGGCGACTGACACAAGAAAGGTTATTTCAGAAAGACTTGTCTTTGGTTTCGGTGACAGAAAAGTGTTATCTATCGGCAAAGGAAATCATCTTCAGTGCAAGGTTTCATTGAACATGCAATGTCACACCAACTCGCTTCAGAACAAGCATATCAGCATGTGTTTGGCCGTCGGGTTGAGGTCTTAGCGAAGACATATTGTCTCCCTGACTAGTGCATGTGGACGTCTATCGGCGAGACATTCATGTGGTTTCAGTGACTAAGGATGATCTTATCGGCAAAGGTTGTGTCTTCGCTAAAATGTCACAATGAATGTGCAATGTCACACCGACCACCATTGGACAATTGCCTTCTGCAGGACTTTCTGGAAGTCTCGGCGAATAGGTGTGATTTCGGGGTGTTTCAGTATGACTAAAATGATCTACAAGATGTCTCCCAGAGAGCGAATGTCACAGCGATAACTAAGAGGAATGTTTGGTGGTGCAGTTACCTTCCGCATAAGTTTTGAACTGTCTCAGCGACTCTGACTAAATGAAGATGTTTCAGTATGTCTCAAGCTATCATCAAGAGGTCTCCTCGACATTGGTATGCTATAGCGACCCTCATATGATATAAGGGTGCATCGACGAGAGAAACATTATGTTACAACGACATCACAAGGGATTTCTATCAAAGGCTCATCGGTGTGAGATTGATATTGTCACGCGACAATGTGTATCAAAGTGACTCTCGGCAAAACATTATGAAGTCTACAAGAGGTATCTCCGATATCGTTTGGTCACAACAATAGTGAATGAAAGGCTTTCGGCGAAAGGACGGTAAAGTCTTAGCGATTCAGAGTGGATAAAGTCTTTTGGTGATTCTTAATGTATTCTATGAAACGTCTTCCTGAAAGTTGAAGGTTACAGCGACTCTCAAGAGTAAAAAGAGCTTTTGGTGTGACTTAGTGTGTTCTACGAGAGGTCTCCCCAAGAGTGATAAGTCATGGTGATAGTGAATGAAACAAAATAACATCAATGAGAGATATCCTTGTGTCTCAGCGAAAGCTCATAAAGATAAACATTTCAATATAACAGTTTATAGTCTGTGAGATGTCTCACCAACTTCACAGAGTCTTAGCGATATCTATGGGGATGACTGACTGTGTTATAAATTGCCTTCGATAGAACTATCTGCTTGTCTCAACGAATTGTTACGAAGACTCAAAACTCAGTGGTCATCTTCGTGGATTGGCATCAAATCTCAAAATGGTTACATAACAGAATATACATTGAGTTTCTTTTTGAGCTGTTGCATTTTTTTGGATGATTTGTAGCTCTTTGGATAAGTGTTACTATTGATTTTTAATCATCATTGACAATCTATCAGTATTCAGCTTTATATTCAAAAATCAACAAGAGAATCTAAAGATATGGTGAAAAATGTTTTTGAAGATTTCTCCACAACCGACATACTTGAAATGTAAATAAATACTAGTGTTAAAAATTGTAAGAGTTGTTGATTGTAATTCTAAGAGTATCATTCCTTATCTGTATGGAAATGTATGAATGAACTCTACAGAAAGATATGTGCTTAACTGAAAACAGAGAAATCCTCTAAGTCATTATTATTGTTCAAAACTTAATTTGAGGGGTTGGTACTCCTTGAGATGGGTGTCTCAAAATGAGGGGCTAGTGCTCCTTGAGTGGGTGCTCAAAAATCAGCCTATAAGGCATTATGAACTTTTGTTTAAAAGATTAAGCCTGGAAGGAATTTAGGGAGTGGTTTTTATACCCCAGGAGGGTTTTCCACTCAGTAAAATTTTGAGTCTTCTTGTTCTTCTGAGTTCCCTTTTCTTTACTATGTTGTTGATTATTTCAGTTCACTGTTTGGTTATTATATTTCTCAATTCTGTTTATGAATGATTACATTCAACTCATGAATGCATTAATCAGAGTATATTGAGATTAAAATTGACCTATGACTTTTGAATTTGATGAACATTGGTCAAATCTGATAAGACACTGATTCACCCCCCCTCTCAGTGTCATTTTAACTCCAATAGTGAGTCCCCTCCAAAATCTAAAAGGAGAAAAATTATCAAAAAATATGTTATCACTATCTCTGAAGAAAAGAAGAATGAAGAAGAATTTTTGATTGGTTCTGACTCCTTTGATCCAGAGGATATATGGATGATGTTAAATAAAGGTGAGATGAAGAAAGTTGGTGAAATGTGGAATGCATGCTCTCCGATCGAGAGACTTAAAATTGATTATGTACTAGTTGATTATTTGCTTAATAGGGATATCTCAATTTTAGATGTTTTTGACTCATTACCGGATGATCTAGTAGAGGTTATTGAAGAAAGAACATTGTCATGACCCTCTTTATGTTAAAACTTTAGACATATTATAATTTTGTGTGGTAATATTATGTAAGTGGTTTATACAATTAATTTATGTGTGGAGAAGGTAGAGATTAAATAAAGAACAAAAAAAAGAGAATTATTAAATTATTAAATACATAGGAACAAATAAAAGTTAACAACATTAATAAATAGGTGTTTCATTAACAATTTCAGCACATGGTGTTGGAAAAAAAAAAAAAAAAAAGGAATAAAATAATTTTGAATAAAAATAAAAAATAAAAATTAAGTAATTAGGTAACAAGTGTTATCATCCTATCCTAAGCATTATTGATTAGAATAACCCATTATTAATAAAATTAACCACTTTCATAAATCACATTAATTAATATAATACATCATTTAATCTAATTAATCATGATTAGGGAGATGCCACTATCCTTCATAATCCATTAATTAGTTAATCTTAAATTAATTGATTAATTAATCTTCATTATCATTTTTTTCAAATTTAAAAATTCATTCTAATCTTACTCATGTGTAACTTGCATGCACAAGTCACTATCACCTTACAACTCATCCCCACTCACCCTTGTGTGGGAGTTCACACCATGCATGTGACTTTTCCTCTTTTAGCCATTTGGCTTCCCCATGTGTGCTCACACATGGTCAAACCACCCTCCCTTACATGTCATAGACATGTGATTATCAAGCCACCCTCTCTTTTATATGTCATAGGCATGTCAACATCCCATCTACCCAAGGTGTGCTCACAAATCAAAATTTGTATTTTAAAATTAAAATTATCTTTCATATAGTTATTTGGGCTTGTTCTATTGAATTTAGGGTAAAAATGAACCCCTAGAGTAAGTACTTATGGGGTGGAAGTTTATTGAAAACATAATATGGCCTTTTGGGCAAAGTATGAACCCCTAAAAAGTCACTTAAAGAGGAGTGACAAGTTTTATGGTCTTGGGAAAGGTGTGGGGACTTGTCATATCCACCTCTCCCAAAGTGTGCTCACACATGTGTGAGCACCCTTGGCTCCACTTCCCATGCTATGTGGGCCTATTTTTAAAGCCTTCTTCTTGTGACACTTGTCACAAAGTGAGGTTATCAATCCAAACCCCACCTTTTCAAACAATCCTAGCCGTTGAATCAATCTCCAATCTTGGCCCTCCATTTACCTCCCCTCAAATCTATAAATTGAAGCCATTTCTTCTCTCATCAACAACACATGAAGGGTGTCTTATGCTATCACTTTGAAGAAGGATATGATTGAAGGAAGGAGAATCAAGTTGAAGAAGGCACAAAGAGAGGATTTGGAAGAAGATTGTTGCAACTCCATCAACATCCAGGTTTTCTTTATTTTGATTTCTTTTTAGAATAACTAATCAAATCTAGAAAATTTGCTAGGATCAAACTATTACTCTCTTTCCTATCTTTGTTTGTGATATATATATATATATATATATATATATATATAAATTAGAATCAATCTATTATTGTTCTTACCATTCGTTGTTTTTCTAAACTAAATCTAGGATAAAAATTAATTTTAATTTTTATCTTTAAATCAATAAGTTCATTCTCATCTATTTTTATTTATAAAGAAATATTATTTCTTTAAATTAAATTATTGTTTTATTATTGTTAAAATAAAATATATCTAAATACATATGTTTTATAATATGGGTTTTTATATTAAAATTCTTAAAAAAAATTTATTCCTTTGATTTAGCTAAGTCATAAATAAAATAGTTTTTCTTTTTAGTATAAATAAATTGAAAGAATTTTCAAAGGGGTATCAATTGGATAGACTAAAGAATAAATTATTTGATCTAATTAACAATCAAAGGATGGGCTCATACACTAAATGAATTCAAGTTATTTCATGAACTTCTTAATTTTAATAATGTTACCTTAAATTAGTAAGACAACAAATTAACTAACATTTATGATTGATGAAGATTTGGTCCAAACCACGGTTCTATGAGATAGTATTTAATTTTATTTAAAAAAATGGAAATGATTACTAGCTATTGTTGAATATAACAAATGAACTTAGAATATACTTCTCTTCTTCATAAAATGATGATAAACTATGAGTATGGTTATAGAAGATTTTAAAATAAAGGAATGACAATTTTTATATCTTATGACAACACTATAGCTTTATGACAATAATAACAATTCTATGATAACAATTATGACTATTAGACATTAAATTTTAAGTTTAAATTTATGTTTCATTAAATGAGAGATTCATTGTTTTACCAAATGGTAAGTAGTAAAATTGAATTCATGCAAACAAAATACAAACTAACTTAAGGAATTAATAATATCTCTTTAATAAAAGTGCTTTCTTATTATGCCATAAACTTAACTCTTAGATTTATTGTTATTCTTCAAATAAACTTTCTCTCCATGTAATAAATTTATCTTCTTAAGATTCAAGGCTTATAGCACAAACATCATAGTTACGATTTAATAAATTTGCTATAAACTTAATTCTTCAACATCATGGTTATTTTTTAAATATGCAAGTAGATTCAATTCTTTTTAAAACAAGGTTGATTCATTTAATTACAACAAGGTCATAGTGAATATGTAATCATTAGAATGTTATCAAGAATAAACTTGTGCAAATTAATGCAAACCTATTTTAGATAGATCATCAATCTTGAGGCATTAGTAATATAACTTATACAATTAAAATCATGGCTCTTATTAAGACATTGTATTGATTTATCTATCTAAGATATTAGTGAAATAACTTATGCAATTAAAGTCCAGTTTTCTTTAGTCATGCAATTCAATCAAAATTAATAAACCTTTTTTCTTGAAACAATATAATTGGAAATTATTTATGCTATCTTAGATGGATATTTATCTTGAAAATATTATGCAATTTAAATTAAAAACTACTTACTCTATGACAGATTATGCAAATAGATTCAAATTTCTTTCCTAGGAAATACTAACATTGCAAAATAATTAGATTCATACCATCTATGAATTAGATCACCCATCTTGAAGAATTTAACTTTATGTTTAAATATTTTTATTTCATAAATGAATTTGACTATTCAATTCATTGTTACAAAAAATTACTTTCATAGGATGTAAGTAGATGTAATAATTCTTTCTAGCAAATATACTTAATAGATAGTTTTTTTATTTAGTAAGTTCATTTAATTTTACTTCCTTAGCAAGAAGGTATAAAGCTTTTATATTCCATTTGGGTTATGTGCACAAGATACTTTTCTTATTATTGATAATGCATTTAATTTCTTCTTAGATAGAAAAATTAAATAAGAGGAGGAAAACATAAAAAATAGCAGCGTTCAGTATTAACGGTGCCTCTGACTCACATTTACAGGTAATGCCGTCGTGCTTGAGTTACTGCACTTATAGCCTAATAAAGCTGCAACAACGGCGTATGTGGCTTCATCCCTATAAATCGCCGGGGAGTAATAAGGATCATTTTAGAGTTAAAATCCAAGGGGTGGGAAATCCCTCTTGGATCGATAATATTAAAAAAAAGATAATACTATAATGGACTTACATCCGCTAGTGAAGACCATAGAAAACTCCAATAGGGTTTGGGCATGTGAATTGACTTTTTAATTCTTTTATCTTTTATTTAACGGGAAAGGGTGACGTGTTTATAGGAATTTAGGACATAGATGAATTAGGAAACAAGCAAAAGATCACCATGAATATTTATGCTTTATATGCTTCCTTATGTGGGTAGTAACCGAAGAGAAACTGTCTGGGGCAATGGTCCTAGAAAGGGTCATGTACCCACAAAACAATTTACATCCAACAATAGATTAGAAAACAAAACTACATATTATACGCCTTGATCCCATGCTGAAACGGTGTATGTAGGCAGTCTAGGGATGAAGTTGTCCCTAGTACGTAGGTGCTCGGGGTGGGGATTTAGGATTGGTTAAGGGTGTTTACCTTATTGGCCTTGTTAAGATACCTTAAGATAAAGGAAGATAAATAAATATTAAAATTGAAGTTAGAGATTACTTGTTATACTCAGAAGGAATCTCAGATGGATTCGCTTGATTCCTCGAGGCTTTAGGCCAAATTCTGAGGCAGGACTCAAGCTTTTATTATTATCTCACATACTCCTTAGGACGTTGACCTCGGTGCACTCCTAGTAGGGGAGTGTAGTTTTTAGAGAGTGACTCAGGACCTGGATGGTCCTGATGAGTCTAAGTCTCTGGCCAGAGCATTTTCTAACCCATGTGGTTAGATGTCTACATTATTTAGATAGACAGATCTTGGTCCCAAGTGGACATTGACCTAACATGAAAGGTTAGATGCCTATCCTGGATGGATAGATGAGTCTTGGTCCCGTATGGACAATATCCTAACCCGTATGGTTAGATGCCTATTCGGATGGATAGATTCCTATCCTGTATGGATAGAAGTTCCTGAGTATACAACTAATTGAGCAAGACATCAAGGGATTTACTTTAAATAAATAAAAAAATTAGTGAAATTTTTGGTTCAAGGAAGTGTGGGTCTTTACAAACATTGTTGGAAGGACACAAAGGTCATAAATTCAAAGCTATGATTGAGAGAAGATGTGTAAAATCTAAACAAGTGTTATCTAAACATATTAATGAGACAAGAGAATGCATCAAAGAAATATCTGACATCTACATGTATTGTCTCTGGTGGCCGACAACTGTTGACAATTTTAGAAATAGAATTTAAGCCATTGAATTTGAGATTAATTGATTTGGAAAGATTTTTGATTTCTTCAAAGACAAGAATGGAAAATAGAAAATAAGAGTTGGTGAATTGAAAGTGGAGTTGCTGATTGCTCAGAGACACAAAGAAGACATGGTGAAAGCCTTCTGGTTGGTTAATTAAATTGTCGAGGTTTAGTTGTATCATCTCTCTGGAATACTCTCCGATGTAGAAGATTGTGAATGACAATGCCTATCTTCGAACCAGACATCCTCTTTTACACAATTGTCTTTATTCGATGGTATGAATGCACATATGAATTTGGCTTTGCTTGCTTGGAAAAGGATTCTTTTGATCATAAGAGATAGGTACATGAAAATATTTCATGTAAAAAGTGTCATTTTCACTTGAATGTTTGAAATGGGGAGTTGGAATTCCTTTGTATATACAACATTACCATGTACATACACATACTATTTTTTGGTCACGCTTTGACATTGATGTCAAAGGGGGAGATATGAGTAAGAAGAGAAAGGACAATGATGATAAGGGGAAAGAATGCTATTTTGTAAATTTTGGCACATGTTATAAATGACAAAGGGGGAGATTGTTGGAAGAATAAAGAAGAATGGCTAACTATGAAATTTTTGTGTTGTCATTGATTTCACCATGTTATATGAATTGTGATTGCAAGACTAAGTCATTGTTTGATATGGTATCTTGGTCCAATATTTGAATCGGTATATAGTTTACATCCTCCAGTATTTTGGTGCACAATCCTCTACGGTTGATAGTTGTTCCTTATGGTTTTGGGAAATAGTTTATGGATATTTAAAGCATGTATGTTTAGAATCTCTCATGCTTTGGTGCTTGTATGGTGTATCCACATTATTCTATTGATTACATTTTTCTGTTAAGCCTATCTCTCACTGATCTCATGGATAATTGGTGGTATGGTGAATTAATTTTGTTATGTGGATATATGTGTGACCTATCTTAGGTCTATACGATGTAGTGTGCTACATGTTTTAATTTATTGTTTGGAAAGACTTTGTGAATGCTTGAAGCTGACAGTTGGTATTTTTGGTAAAAAAGGATTGCATCCAATTAGGCCAACCTAATTGATGTTTGTGAATAGGTCAGATATATATGTAGGATAGTTTTGAAGATTTTAGAAAGAGAAGAAAGAATGACATTGATGCGAATATGAAGAAGTACGAAAATGATGAAGTGTGTTAAATTAGTCTATTGAGCATCACTGGAACTATATCAACAATTGTTAGGTGCACTCTCATCAGTTCATTTTGGATGTGAAGCCAATTTTATTTTGTAATCCCTTTTGTAGGTAGTGAACCTTCTTCTGTAAGTAGTGAGCTTTTGTATCTAGACAGTGAGTCCTATTCTGGGCAATTAGCCTTATATATTTAGTTTTTGAATTTCTTTATATTGTGAGTTAATCCTCACCATGGTTTTTCCCTTATTGGGTTTTCCATGTAAAATATGGTGTTCATTGTGTTGATTTTTCTTTTCGTTATCTACATTTCATATTCATACTTAATAAAAAAATAGTGTTGTTATGAAATTGATAAGTGTTTGAAGTTTTGTGTTTGAATTTGGTGACAACTGATTCACCCCCCCTCTTAGTTGTCTTGCACCTTTTAACAATTGGTATTAGAGCATTGGTTCATTGGTGAATAGTTTAACCACTTGAGGAGGATCCTAAAGGTTGATCAAATGGATGATAAAGAGGAACTCCGGGATGTACTTGAAGATCTTGATAAGGCTAAAAATGAAAATAGAGATTTGGAAGAAAATATTGATGAGGCAAATGAATGTGTCTAAAAATTGAAAGTGTAATTGAATAAATTCAAAGAAAGACATACATAAGTGAGTGAGCAGTAGAAACAAGAGATCATCAGATTGAAAGTTCTAGTAGAAGAAAATAAGAGAATTGAAGAATGTCTGAATACAATGTTGCAGAGCAAGAATGATGAATGCACTAGACTTGAACAAGAGATAGTGAACTTGAAAGTAGAATCGTAGAAAGAAAAACTTTGTGAAAAAAAATTCAAATCTAGCTCTGAAAAGCTTGATGAGTTGATTGTAGGACATAAACCATTTAAAGACAAAGGTGGCTTGGGAAATGAAATAGGTGAAAGCTCAAAGGATAATCAAAAGAATCAATACAAAGGGAAACATAAAAGAAATCCAAGAAAATTTGCTAGAAGACCGCCAATGAGATATCCTAATGCTCAAAGGTATCCCTCTTTCAGTGGTGTCTACTTTTCTTGTAACAAATTTGGTCACAAAGCAACTGAGTGTAGAAGTAAAATGAATTAGTTTCCTAGTTCCTTCTCTGGTCAATTTTTTTCATGCAAGAAATTTGGACATAAATCCACTCAATGTAGATCTCAGGTAAGAATAATTAGTCAAGTGATGATGAATAGGTTTAATGGAAACATAATGAATCAATCCTTTAATGGCTACTGCTATACTTGTAACAAATTTGGAAACAAAGAAAATCAATGTAGATCAAGGGTTAATGAAGCTCAGACAAATTAGAAAAGTGTTGTCTGCTATAACTGCAACAAACCAGGACATATCTCAAAATTTTGCATGAGGGAAAGTAGTTTGCTTCAGTAGAGAAGAACAAGCCAATAAAGAAAATTGACAAAGATGAGGTGAAGCAAGAGATGGATAAGATATGGAGGAAGAAATAAAAAGAGCTAGAGACAACAAATGTGTCTATGCCCTCATCCAGTATAGATAATTCCTTTAGGAAATAGACCTAGCATGGTCTTAGGGGGAACATTAACATAAAACTATACAAATCCCCTGGATGAGTGGCATGTCAGAAGTTGGCATGAGGAAATATTGTAAAGAATGAGTAAATAGAGGTTATGGAAAAGAAATTGAAAGAAAAGTTGCAAGAATGTTCTTTTGGAGATCGATTTAGGGTTTATTGTTCAGAGAAATAAGGGTTTTATTAGCTTTTTGAAGTTTACCACATTTAATGCAAAGTAGGGAAAACTGATGGTGTATCAAGTTAAAATTCATAAGTATTTTTGATCACCTATGCACTTAAAGAGTTTTAAAGGAGACTTGGAGCTATCTTGAAGCAATCTCGAAGCAATTTGAAGAAATTCTAAGGAATTATTATAGATAATTAGGTGTTATTTCTCAGTTTACAAAGGGGAAGATCGAAAAAGGAAGAAGTTTCGATTGAACAATAATGAATTCAAGAAAGATAAGAATGATGATGGATAGAGGATCGAGTGGCAATATTCCACTGAAGTTAAAGGGTGTTGAATTGGAAGAGTTTGATCATAGGAAGGTGAAGGAAATGGAACTAGGGATGAAGACAAATGAATTGTAGAGCGTAAAAACCCTAGGTATGGATTTATGGGGAGAATTTCCCTAGTTTGCAAACAAAGAATCTATCTTGTTCTTGTTAAGTTGATTCAAGAGTGACAACATTATGTTGGAAAAACCCTATCTGATCTCGAAGGAGGCAATCAAAGATATTACTGGTTTATGTAGTGTTGGCGACCTCCTTGGGAATAAAACTATGAAATATAAAGATGTGGAGGAACTTACTAGTATTGACAAAGACCCTCAAGGTCTATTGATAAATACTATCATTGATTATTCTATAAGGTATGTTGTGTACAACATCTCTTATAAAATCTATTTCAGAAATTGTGAAGGTTCAACTTTGGCTATTGCTATATATCTTGCACACATGATGGTTAAGGAAAACAAGTAGTTTGATTTATGTAGCCTATTACTAGAAAACCTAGTTGAGAATGTTAGAATGTCCTTGGTCGAGGGCTATCCTTTTTGGTTTGGGTCTTTGCTGATATGTTTGATATTTTACTTTATAAGCTCACTACTAGGAAGAGAGAATGTTGAGTGGGAATACCGCATTCCTTTCAGAAAACAAGTTTACAGGTATTTGGATTTGATGGAGGAAAATGTAAATGGTTGTAGAACCTATTTCCACATCCTTGAAGATGAATCTGTGCTCTGGTATGTTAGTGCCTAATCAGTTTTAAGTAGGTTCATCCTTCGGTAAGAATGAGTTGGAAGTTATCATTGGTGAGTCCCCTCCAAAATATAAAAGGAGAAAAATTATCACAAAAGATGTTATCACTATCTTTGAAGAAAAGAAGAATGAAGAAGAATTTCTATCTGGATTTGACTCCTTTGATATAGAGGATATACAAATGATGTTAGATAAAGATGAGATGAATAACAATGGTGAAATGTGGAATGCATGCTCTTTGATCGAGAGACTTAAAATTGATGATGTACTAGTTGATTATTTGCTCAATAGGGATATCTCAGTTTCAGATGTGTCTGATTCATTATCAGATGATCTAGTAGAGGTTATTGAAGAAAGAACATTGTTGGAAGGACACGAAGGTCATAAGTTCAAAGCTATGATTGAGAGAAGATGTGTAAAATCCAAAAAAGTGTTATCTAAACATATTAATGAGACAAGAGAATGCATCAAATAAATATCCGACATCTATAGGTATTGTCTCCGGTGGCCGACAACTATTGAAAATTTTAGAAGTAGAATTGAAGCCATTGAATCTGAGATGAATTGTGTTGGAAAGAGTTTTGATTTCTTCAAAGAAAAGAATGGAAAATAGAGAATAAGAGTGAATTGCAAGTGGAGTTGCTGATTGCTCAAAGACAAAGATAAGACATGGTTAAAGCCTTCTGGTTGGTTAAAGAAATTGTTGAGTTTCGGTTGGATCATCTCTTTGGAATACTCTCTGACGCAGAAGATTGTGAAATCATCTCTTCAGAATACTCTCTGACACAGAAGATTGTGAACGACAATGTATGTCTTCAGACCAAACATCCTCTTTTATGCAGTTGTCTTTATTGGATGGTATGAGTGCAAGGATGAATTTGACTGTGCTTTCTTGGAAAAGGATTCTTTCGATCATAAGAGACATGTACAATAAAATATTTCATGTAAAAAGTGTCATTTTCACTTGAATGTTTGAAATTAGGAGTTGGAATTCCTTTGTATATACAATATTACCATGTACATACACATCCTATGTTTTGGTCACCCTTTTCCATTGATTTCAAAGGGGGGGGGAGAAGAGTAAAAATGGAAAGGACAATGATGATAAGGGGAAAGAATGTTGTTTTGTAAATTTTGGAACATGTTTCCATTAATGACAAAGGGGGAGATTGTTGGAAGAATGAAGAAGAATGGCTAACTATACATTTCTTTTGTTGTCATTGATGTCACCATGATATACAAATTGTGACTACAAGACTAAGTCATTGTTTGATTTGATATTTTGGTCAGGGATCTAAATTGGTATATAGTTTACATCCTTTGGTATTTTGGTCTGTAATCCTCAACGATTGATAGTTGCTGCTTATGGTTTTGGGAAATAGTTTATGGATATTGAAAGAATGTATGCTCATAATCTCACATGCTCTGGTGCTCATATGGTGTATCTACATAATTCTGTTGCTTGCATTTTTATATTAAGCCTATCTCTAGCTGAACTCATGGATAATTGGTGGTATGGTCAATTAATTTTGTTATGCGGATGTATGTGTGACCTATCTTAGGTCTATGCTAACAAGATGTAGTGTGCTACAGATTTTAATTTATTGTTTGGTAAGACTTTGTGAATGCTTGAAGCCGATAGTTGGTATTTTTGGTAAAAAAGGATTGCATCCAATTAGGCCATCCTAATTGATGCTTGTGAATAGGTCAAATATATATGTAGGACAATATTGAAGATTGTAGAAAGAGAAGGAGGAATGATATTGATGCAAATATGAAGAAGTGTGAAAATGATGAAGTGTGTTAAATCAGTCTATTGAGCATCACTAGAACTGTATCAACACTTGTTAGGTGCACTCTCATTAGTTCATTTTGGCTATGAAGCCAATTTTATTTTGTAATCCCTTTTGTAGGTAGTGAGCCTTCTCTTGTAAGTAGTGAGCTTTTGTATTTGGACAGTGAGTCCTATTTTGGGTAGTGAGCCCTTTGGCAGTGAGCCTTATATATTTAGTTTTGGAATTACTTTATATTGTGAGTTAATCCTCACTGTGGTTTTTCCCTTATTGGGTTTTCCACATAAAATCTGGTGTTCATTGTGTTGATTTTTCTTTTTGTTATCTATATTTCATGTTCATACTTAATAACAAAATAGTGTGGTTTTGAAGTTGATAAGTGTTTGAATTTTTGTGTTTGAATTTGGTGACAACTGATTCACCCCCTCCTCTTAGTTGTCCCGCACCTTTTAATAGGTGTTAGCTAATTTATCATTGTAGTGATTTTTAAAATTCTAAAAAAAAGTTAAACTTTTTATGGGGGCTACAACAGACGGTATGTGTTGGGAAAATGTGTCTCAACCTTGCAATTACATAAGGTACTTGTTGTGTGGTCTCACAACACACCCCAAGGTTGAAAGACTTGGGGACCCAAGTGAAAAAATAACTCTTATGGAAAGAGCTAACAAATTGAAAGATCACCAAAAGTGAAAAGAAAAGAAAAATCTCTAAGTAAAGAGTACTTCATAATGTAAGTGTTTTAGGTACTGGGTACCAAAAACTAGAAACGTTTGTAAAGGAAAAAGCTAATGTGGGTTTAGAATGGAAGGCTCCAGTCCGATGTTTGGAGTCCAGTAAAATGGAAGTCCAGTAGAACCAAAGTCTGGGGAAGTTTGTGGGTAAAGCTGAATACCAAGTACTAGGTACCAGGTTGCAATGAGAAATGAAAATTTTAATTTTTTTGAAGTTATCTAATGATTTCGGTAATCCGGTATATATGTGAGGATTTATGAAATGCTAGAAAGCGTGTTATTTATGAGATTTTTGAACTAACATTTGAATAATGGTTTTATTTACATGAGATGTTATAAATGTTTTTTCTAAAAGGGATTTAATGTGTGGAATTTGTGATTGTAGGAGATATATATTGTGATGCAAAATTCAGGTATGGATGGTCAGGAAAATTTGAATCATGGATAAAATCATATCCAAGTCAGGTTGCTTATTCTAGGATACTATTGGTAGAGGGGTTTGAATCCACTAGAATGCTGGAGATCCCAGTATTTCACATGTGGTGGATAAAAAGTGCCAACCTCTAAGGAAGCCCATTCTTGAGAGTAGCAGATCCAGAACCAAGCGATGTGAGGGGACAAAAATTTCACTTATTCATTCTAAATGTATGGGAAGTCCCTACACACTATCCTGATTCGAAGTATCATCCCGATGATGATTAAAGATTAACATCCAAAGAGCTTCAACATGCAATTGGAGTTGAATTCCATTGACTTTGATTTTAATTCTCCTATCACTCACTACATTCCATATGCCTTGATGTGATTGGTCCCTTGGATTTCCTCTCATGTATTTGTCTTATCCTATTTGAGCCTTGTGTTCTATAAAAGGAAAGAGGATGCCCCTTTTTATTTTTTAAGTTCAAAATTTGTGGATGTTGGAAGAGCATTAAAACTTTTTAAATTTTTGTTTTTTCCCTATTTTCTGAATCATTCTGGCGTAAAAATTTGTATGCACATAGATATTGATTAATATTAGAGCCAATTAAATAGCTACCTATATCATGAATCTTTTGTAGTTGGTTTTGTTAGTTTAGCCAAACAAGATTATATGCTACACCATTTAAGGGTGCATACAAAACCTACTCGGTGTCCAAAAATAAAACCCCTCTTTAAAAGCTTGCACCATTTTATATGTAGCTGTGAAGTAATCCGATGAAGTATAAAGTTGTTTTCTCCATTTTAATTGATTCTTTGGGACATGCATGGAGAATAATCGGGAGAATTTTTAATTTTTAGTATTTTTATGCTTTACTTTAGAGTAGATGCTTAAATTCTTGTAAATGTTCCAAAATTAAATGAATGGATATAATTTTATTGAAAATATTTCATTTTCTATGAAATTGCTGAATGCTTAATGCTAAATCTACTTAAGTGATAGTAACGAATTTGTGATGTTCATGAAATATTGTTATTGCAAATCTTTCAATTTCATGATACTTGTCTTTATGATCCAATTGAAAAATCATTGCCTAAAATATACAATTCTAAACAACTATAGTCCCTTTGAGATTAACAACAATATCACATCATACCCGAGAGCAACCTTAGTGCAATCATGACCTCGTGATCAGAGACTTGGGATTGAACTGAAGCCAATCTTTTCCTGTTAAATTAGAATCCTCTTTTAGATTGTCTTTGTTCCATATCTTTCAAGAAGGATAGGCTCTTTGTGGTTTGTCTGTGAATAATTTATTCACCCTATTTGCTGCGAGTAAAATCATCATCAATAGGAATTGGTGCTAGAAGGAGGGCCATCTTAGAATGTTTAAGGCCTTATTATTTTTTGAATTGGAGGGGGATACTTTGAATTATTAGTCCTAAGTTTGGTGAGAAGCTTGTGAAGTGAAATTGAGTGCAAGCTAGCTTTTTAGTATAGAAGTTAAAAAAAAATTTGGAAAATTTTAAACCATAAATTACATCCTTTGAGTTTATTCACTTTTGGTAGGGTCACTGAGTGTAGAATTCATGATACATTTGATCATGGTGAACTCGAGTGTGAATTTTTTTAAACTAGGGTAAGTTTTTCCATAAGTAAAGTAATCCCGTTAACAGAAGAATTTCTAACTGCTAAAAGAAAGGAATTGTTAACAAGAAAAATGTTTTACCCTAATGGAATTGGAAATATTAAAAAACTAATTGATACATCTAAAAATTTGGAAAATTGCAATTATTATAAATAAAATCCTAATGTTTTGCAGGGAAAGAGGTGAGAATGTCGAAATTCAGAGACATCGCATCAGAAATGAGGAAATGGTATTGATGAATCATCATTCTCCTTATACGTGGAAAATGTAGAGAATGAGGAGCAAGAAAATCGAGTGGGAAATGCATGTATTTTGTTCCAAGTTGAAAATTTACAAGTTATAAAAGGAAATTTTCTTGATTTTATATAAGATACAAAGTATCAATATTTTACTTTTTCTCTCTCTGATAACAATATAAACAGTGATAAATCTTTTTCTAACAAAATGCAAAGTGAATATAGGACCGAAGACATGAAGATTTTCAGAGGAGGAGAAAGTAGAGAAATGGACACAACTGTTCATGGAAATGGACCAGGGTTGGAGGAAGATAGAGTATGGTCGTATCAGAAGAAATGTGTGCAATCGATCTTTAATGAGGTCATTTTCATACATATGAGCCAAGTCATTGGTAAGTATGCTTTTGAATTTACAATTATTAAACGCAAAAAAATTGAGATAATTCATTATTACTATAGGACATTGGAAATTTTGTTAAATGAATTTAAAGATAAACCTACTATAATTCATACCAAAACTACAAAGGAAATAGTCACAAAAATTGAAATAAGTTGTTTTATTATAATCTTTTGTTATGTTAGAGTTAGGGTAGTTAGGGTTAGTTTGCTTTTTGTAGGGTTCTATTTTGTTTTTTGTTTTCTTTCTTTGTTTTTTTTTTCCTTTTCTTTTGTTTGGCCTTTGCATTAGCAAATTTTGCTTAAACTTATCTTACACATGAGAGTTAATTCAAACATTTGTAAAATTGAGCTATGAAATATAAAATAATAAAACCATGCATAGTAAAACATGCTTTAAAATGTACCAAAAAGTTATATATATATATATCTGTATGTGTGTGTGTATCACGCATATACATGAGATCAAAAATACTTCAAAAGATCAAAAAGTAAAAAAAGAGTGAGAAAAGTTGCAGATGGTAGTAGCCATTCAGTCGACATGGGACACCTCTTCTATTAGGGCTAAATACCCTATATAGGCAAGTTACCAGTGAATTTAAAAGTCACGAATATGGAGATCAGTAAGGAAAGGCTAGAGTGGAACCACTTCCTCGTGTTCCAAGAACCAAGGAATACCATCCATGGAGGGAATCCCAATGGTCGGATGTGATAGATAAAATAGTATTTAGATTCTCTAGATATTCAGGCCTCACTATCAAATTGGTAGTCAAGCAAACATCTTCAATAGGTAGCCCAATATCCAGAAACGACGCTACAAAATGAGAAGCCACATCAAAATAGAAGTGAAAGTAGCAGTTGGATCCAACATACTTTTCCCCAAGGACTAAGCACAAATTTGGCATAGTGAAACTAGAAGTCCGAATGAAGAAAACCTTTTCAAGCCTTTGCAGTGTGATGCTCCCTAAGAATTTTTTTTGGCATCGAGAACAACTTAAGAAAATTGGAGTATCCATGGTCAAGAAGCAAATGAGAATACACAAAGAAAAAATTATAGAAATGAGACAAGAAAGATACAAAGAAAAAAAAGTGTGAAGAATTTGAGAAGAAATGCAGAATTTATAGAGTCGTGAGGAAGTTGCGGTACATAGTTGCCTTGAGTGAATTCTTTGAAATCGTAAGTAAGGTGGCAACTAGATAATTATCTTCAAAGAAAAAGGTTAAATCAAATTAATTCTTTACACATAGTTGGTGATAAATTGCTTTAAGTTTGAATAGTACAAAGATTGTGAATCAAGCAAGTTGAATATTTCGAAGTTAATAGTGGTCATTTCATTTTTTTTAAGAGCCATATTAATTATGGAGGTACTTATGTGTGTAGAACATAAAGAAAAATAAAGCTGGCAAGGCTATACAAATCATCACCCAGGTAAGATGAAGGAAATAATACGTGCAAAATAAGGTGTACAAATTTAATGTAGAATAATGTGATCATGTTTCAAGGTAATCATGACATTTCTGATCCATTAATGAAGTGCAACGCTGTCAAATCAGAATTGCTAGCAAAATTTTTAGTAGTTTCCATAAAATTTAATCATAAGGGTGGTAACTAATGTTTCTAAATTTAGATTTAAATTTGGTGATTAAACTTTTTGTTGCTAAGTTTTAATTTATGCATATATTCTAACATATAGCGAGTTACAATTAGCTAGGATTTGGCATAAAGTAGTGAAATTTAGCTGGAAACAAACACACACACCTATAGGAAATTATTAAATGAGTTTTTGGGAAGTAGTGAATTGATGAAGGGATTTTCATTGAATGAAAAATCAAAAAGTAACCTTTGCTACCACTGTAATTCCCAACCCAATATTGGGGCTTCATTGCTTGCAAGTTGATAAAAGAGCTATCATTGAAATATCAAAAGAGAAAAATGAGCTATCATTGCTATATCTAAAAAAAAAATCTACTCTTTAGGCTATCCAAATAACTCTACCGCGGCTATGGATGCTTGGCTAACAGTAGAGCTATGTTTGGGGGGAATTACAGAGATAACTTTGTTGGGGCTATGGACACTTGACTGGCAGCAAGGCTCTATCTCTGGTTGGATTTTGGAGGATTACTATATTATGTAGTTCAATGTTAATGAACTTATTCTTTTCACTGAGTTCCAAAAACTAAAATTAATCAAAGCACACAGATGTTTTCGGCGGAGTTTTACTATTTTATGTCAGAATCTAGGTAAAGGTAAAAGTTATTGTTTTAAAATATGTATAAATTATAATTTACGACTGGTGATTTAATTTCAAATTTGGTTTTATTGGTTGCAAGTTGTTGTGTGGTCTCACAACATGCCCCAAAACTGAAAGACTTGGGGACCCAATTGAAAAAATAACTCTTATGGAAGGAGCTAGAAAATTGAAATATCACCAGAAGTGAAAATCAAAGAGAAATCTCTAAGTAAAGAGTACTTTGTAATGTAAGTGTTTCGGGTACCGGGTACCAGAAATTGGAAATGTTTGTAAAGGAAAAAGGTAGTGCGGGTTTAGAATGGAAGGCTTTGGTCCAATGTTTGGAGTTTGTTAAAACAGAAGTCTGGTAGAATGGAAGTCTGGGGAAGTTCGTGGGTAAAGCTGAATACTGAGTACTAGGTACCAGGTTGCAATGAGAAATGAAAATTTTAAAAGTTTTGAAGTTATCTAATGATTTCAGTAATCCAATATATATGTGAGGATTTATGATATGCTAGAAAGCATGTTATTTATGAGATTTTTGTACTAACATTTGAATAAAGGTTGTATTTACATGAGATGTTATAAATGTCTTTTTTAAAAGGGATTTAATGTGTGGAATTTGTGATTGCAGGAGATATAGATTGTGATGCAAAATTTGGGTATGGACAATTAGACAAATTTGAATCATGGATAGAATCATATCCAAGTTAGGTTACTTATTCTGGGATACTATTGGTAGAGGATTTTGAATCCACTGAAGTGTTGGAGATCCTAGTATTTCACGTGGTGGATAAAAAGTGCCAACCTTTGAGGAAGCCCATTCCTGCGAGTAGCATATCTGGAGCCAAGTAATGTGTGGGGGTGAAAATTCCACTTATTCATTTTGAATGTATGGGAAGTCCCTACACACTATCCTAATTTGAAGTATCATTCTGGCGATGATTAAAGATTAACATCCAAAGAGCTTCAATGTGCAATTGGAGTTGACTTCCATTGAGTTTGATTGTAATTCTCCTATCAGTCACTACATTCCATGTGCCTTGATGTGATTGGTCCCTTGGATTTCCTCTCATGTATTTTTCTTATCCTATATGAGCCTTGTGTTCTATAAAAGGTGAGAGGATACCCCTTTTTATTTTTAAGTTTAGAATTTGTGGATGTTGAAAGAGCATAAAACTTTTTTAAGTTTTATTTATTTTTCTTGTTTTCTGAATCATTCCGAAGTAAAACTTTGTATGCACGTAGACATTGATTAATATCATATCCAATTAGATAGCTACCTATCTCATGAATCTTTTGTAGTTGGTTTTGTTTGGTTAGCTGAACAAGACTATATGCTACCCCATTTAATGGTGCATACAGAACCTACTCGGTGTCTAGAAATAAAACCCCTCTCTTTAAAAGCTTGCAATATTTTATATGTAGCTGTGAAGCAATCTGGTGAAGTATAAAGTAATTTTCTCTATTTTACTTGATTCTTTGGGGCATGCATGGAGAATAACCGGGAGAAACTTTTAATTTTTAGTATTTTTATGCTTTATTTTAGAGTAGATGTTTAAATTATTGAAAACGTTCCAAAATTAAATGAATGGATGAAATTTTATTGAAAATCTTTTGTTTCCTATGAAATTGCTGAATGGTTAATGCTAAATCTACTTAAGTGATAGCAACGAATTTGTGATGTTTATGAAATATTATTATTGAAAATCTTTCAATTTCATAATACTTGTCTTTATGATCCAATTGAAAACTCATTTCCTAAAACATACAATTCTAAACAACTATAGTCCCTTTGAGATTAATAGTAATATCACATCATACCCGAGAGTGACCCTAGTGCAATCATGACCTAGTTATCAAAGACTTGGGATTGAACTGAAGCCAATATTTTCCTATTAAATCAAAATTTCCTTTTAGATTGTCTTTGTTCCATATCTTTCAAGAAGGATAGGCTCTTTGCAATTTGTCTGTAAAGAATTTATTTGCCCTGTTTGCTGTGAGTAAAATCATTGTCAATAGTACTATTGATAGGTAAGTGTGGGGGAGTGTGGGGGGGCACCCCTCACGAGGGTTCTAAGTGTCACGCACCCTTATGGGGGCTTGGGTGTAGTGCCCCTAAAAGCCAAATTTTATGCATATTATATTATTATAAATCTAGACCATTAATCATTAGGTCTTAGATCTAACAGTCATTATTTAGTTGGATTGAATTTCCCTAGAAGGCAACCTTATTTTATGAGGGCATTGTATTACGACTGTGCATTTGATGTATTTTGATAGTCTAATGCATCATGTTGCCTCTAGATCTCTAGTTGGTGATACTCCTGTGAGAAGCTTGCTCTACAAGTATATTGTAATCTTTGTGATTTTTGAATAATATATTGGGAAAATTTTAGAGTGTGCAGTTTTTCTCCTAAAAGGGTTTTCCCATGTAAATCATTGTGTTGTGGTATGCATGCTATTTATGATTATTTATGTTTAATTTTCAATAAATATTATAAAGATATATAAATTTTTTCATCATCCTTAGGTCTCGAGATTAGTGCAGGAAGTTGTTTCACTACCTTAGCTTCTTTACAAGTGGTATTAAAGCTTGATCACCTTTAGTTTTAGTTATGGATTGTTGGGTTTTTTGAACTAATCTAGATTTGAGTGGGAGCTTGTGTAGAAGATTCTCTATGATCTTATGGAAGGAATATTCAGATGGCAAGTTCATCAGGGAGAATACAGGTGGATAAATTTTCTAGAAATAATTTTGAAATGTGGAAGCTAAAGATGGAGGATCTATTGATAGATCGATATTTGTGGGATGCTATTGATGGGAATTCTTCAAGGATTGAGTTCCTAATTTGGCTACTCAATATGATGTTATAAATTGTAAAGCCTAGGGTCTAATCATATTGTGCTTGAAAGAATTTTCTTTAATTAATTTCTATGAAGAGACCTCTGCATAGAAATTATGGAAGAAGCTTGGTGAGATGTATCAATCCAAATATTTGGTGAACATGATTTTCTTGAGGAAGAAATTGTATTCCTTGAGAATGGAAGAGGGTGGAAAGATTACTTACTAAATAGAAGCATTCAATATGTTTGTGTGTCAATTAGTATCAGTTGGTGTCAAAATGGATGAGGAGAAATTTTATATCTTTCTCTGTTCTTTTCTCGATTCATGGGATTCTCTTGTTATGGCTATTGGGAGTAATTCTGTTATATTAAAGACTGAAGATGTGGCGAGTTCTTTGATTTATGAAGAGATGGGGATGAAACTATCCATTAGTGCCAAGGAGGCCCTAAATGTTCATGGAATTTACCTAAGGAAAAAGGTAAGAAGAACAAGAAGCATGATAAATCCAAGTCCAAGGGGTGATCCAAATCTCCTGGAAAGTCCAAAGTTATTTGTTGGAACTATGGTAAGCCTAGACATATTCATATGGAATACAAAGAGGAAAAGAAGAAGAACAAGAAGTGATATTATTCTGATTTTGAGTTCGAGAAGGAAGATGGTGATGCATTCATTACAACTTTGACAACTTGTGCAGGTAATGATGCAAAGTTAATTGACTTAGGTGATTCTTTCCATATGACCTTTAATAGAGATTAGTTTTTTGAATATGAAGAATTTGATGGAGGCAAGGTGTACTTGGGTGATGATTCTTCTTTAAATATTGTTGGCCATGGTAAAGTTAGAATCAAGTTTTCTAATGGTAGAATAAAAAGGATTAATGGTGTATTGCATATCCCTAGATTAACATGGTTTTTTTTATCTATGAGAAAAATAATAGATCTACAAGTGTGCAAGTAGTAATTTATGATTCAGGATGCAAGATGGTTAGAGGTGCTATGGTGATTGCTAAAGGTGTCAGATATGACACATTGTATAAGCTTGATGCATGCACTATTGAGTGCAATAATACTTTTGAGAAAAGAAAGTTTATCTAGAAGAGGTGAGGGTTTCATCTTCAATAGATGTTCATGGCTTCTAGGTACCCAAGTGTGCTCTTTATTCTAAATCAAAGTTATTGTAATGTTGAAGAATTGTACCTAAGGTCAATTCCACATTTTTGTACTTTTTCCTAGCATTTATGACACCTTAAAGCATTAATGAAGAAAATACCATGAGTCAAAATCTTTCAATTTTGACTCCATGTGGAATAGTAGCAGAGCAACAGAAGCCTAACAACACGTTTCCTAAAAATCTAGGCCTTGGATGCCTGTGTGGCACATGGACGTCCTGGCAGTTTTTTGATTTTAAAATGGGGAATCTTGAATCTTGATTGTCTTTACACATTTCCTAGTAGTCATAATTTGGATGTAATGACTTTTTTTTTCCCTTGCATGCAACAAAAATCCCTCCTTGGCTCTCATTTGGGGGTTCAAGACATTTAGTGAAGCTCTCTCTACACTTTGATTCTTGAGTTCTCTTCATTCTCGATAGCAACACTCTCACAAGTGAAGCCATGCTAGAATGAGGTCCTTCCAACAACTACAACTCTCAAGAAAGCACTCAACAGTGCATCCGTACACTTTAGAGAGGGTCTAGGCATGTGGGTAACGCTCTCTCTCTCTTACTCTTTTCTCCTACTTGAAGTGAAGACTTGAACATCCGGTTGAAGGTAAGTTTTCTCCAAGTTCTCATTGTTTGGTTATTTCATTCAACATACCTTTGACCCGAGCCTATAAGTGAAACCTTGTCCTACCTGATTGAGCTCCTGAGATTTCTATTGATTAGGATGCTAGCACGCTATTTGGATGGCAACATGCCATGCTGGTGTCTTGAATCTAGACTTCTCTTCTTTGGCTGAGAGCTCCTCTATTTGAGGCAGGAATCTAGAAGTTTCACTCTCTTAGATTATAAATTAGTTTCCTCTAAAAGTTAACATATACCCATCTCTTTCACAATTCCTTCATGCTGAGGTGGATAAGGGAAGTTTGTTCCCTAGTGATCTCTTGAGAATGAAGAGACCTGTGTGCAGCGAATCCCTCTTATCTCACATTTTGGTGAACTTGACGTGAAGGATGTCAGATCTATTTTTATTTATTTTCACATTTATGATAATAATTTCTTTAAGGAAGATTTCGATATGTTGGATGATGCTCTAGATGAATTCTTAGAAGCGCCCTCCCCTATCTATAAATCTCCCAAGAAAACTTCCTCTGTGCTAGCTAAGGATTCAGTAAATGTAGTAGTGGTTTCTGTGGATCCTTCAAGCCCTAAGAAACCCATCATTTACATGGCCTCAGTTGAATCATATTTTAGGGATAATTTTTCTATGTATGGGATTCATGTCGTAGTGGTTCATCAGACTTATATTTGAGGTTTGTGAAAGCTACAAACTCCACTTCCTGTAATGTTGTTGGGCACACATATAATATAAGAAGTAACAAACAAAACTTGGATAAACAACCCTCTATTCCTACATCTCAACCTACTCAAGTTCCTACTTATTTACCACCTTCTCAACCAATCCTTCCTTTAGCACCTAAACCTGCGATCAAAGCACCAAGTGATTATGATCTTGTCGAGCAACTTTGTGTTACTCTCACCAAGATCTCACTTTGGGATTTGCTTCAGACCGCTTCGGTTTATCAAGAAATGCTTCAAGAAGCCTTGCAAAATATTCTCTTGCCTGCCTTTGCTAGGCCTATGGATGTTAATGTTCTTTTGGCTCATATTTGATTAGATTTTATGAATATCACATTCCACTTGCAAGAACTCCCACCTTCGGATGTGTAGAAGCAAGTGGATCCCTTGATGATTATAATTAATGTTAATAATATCAGTATTAGGCATACTATCATTGACATCAGTTTGACTCTCAACGTTTGAGGTATCGACCTATTACCTAAGATTAAAGTTGATTCAAATTCTTTAGCGACTTCTTCCTTGTATATTTACGGGTTTGATAATGTTGGTCGTCAAGCTCTAGGTATGATAATACTGCCTTTGTAGTTGGGACTCGTTATGTTACCTACCTTGGTTTATGCGATGCCTAGCCCTTTACCTTACAATATTCTCTTGGGGAGACCTTGGATTCATGCTATGGGTGTTGTAACCTCTACTTTGCACCGTTCTTTAAAATTCATTGCAAATAATTGGGTGGTTACGGCTAAAGCAGATCCAGAAGCTGTTCACCTTTGTGAGCTAGAGGCTTCCGGTTGTGCTTCAGTCTTATCCACTCTCAAGAATTATTTTCCATCCTTAACTGCTTATGCTATGGTGTGTTCTTCATCGATATCCTCTATGGAAATTATTCCTGAAGTGAGTATTGTTAAGGAGGAACCACCTAAAGCAGAAGATCCTAAGTCTCCCCCGTATTCCCCTTCTTCCTCTCAATAAAATGCTTTCCCTAGTGATGATTGGGGCTCCTTGGAAATCTCCAAATTCTTTACCACAGAATATAAGGCGAGCCCCTCTTGTATAGAATTTTTAGGTACCTATGATGTAAAGACGAATGATACTCCCATTAAGGAAGAGAAGTATGACCCTATTCAGGAGACCACTCCTTCCTCTACTAAGGAGAGTAATCCCACTCCTAGAAAGGAGGTTAATGTTTGTGAACCTAGCGAAGGAGGTAGGAGCACTCCCATAGAGAAATTCAACATTCATTGGTGGAATGAAACACTCTACATAGAGCTGCCACCTCCTGAAGTTTTGAAAACTCTCCTATTTTCTATCTAGTTTGGAAAACCAACTTCTCTATCTTTCGATGACTCTCCTTCATGATACTGGTATAGGTCTTTAATGTTGAATATGGGTGATATGCCAAATTCCTTTTGTAGTTCCACTTCATATGAATTTCTAGAATCAAACTTCTTGATGATCTTACAAGGTCCAAACTTCTTCATCTTCAACTTAGTATATGTCCCAACTGGGAATCTCTCTTTTCTTAGATATATCATCACTTCCTCTCCTATTGCAAACTCTTTATGTCTTCTCTTCTTATCTACTATTTCCTTGTAGGAATTTTTCATCTTCTCTAGATGATCCTTGACTTGAGTGTGCATTGTTCCCATGAATTTTACAAATTCTTCTGCCTTTGCACTCCTGTTATTCTCCTTACCGATATCCCTTAATTCTTCTACTCTAGGTTGTTGTCTCGTCACAATTTCAAATGGTGTCTTCCCTATGCTCCAGTTTACTAAATTTTTGTATGAAAATTCTTCTTGTGGTAGTATCAAGTCCCAATTTCCTACTTTACCTTCAGTGAAACACCTCAACAAGTTCCCCAAACTTTGATTTACCACTTCTGTTTGTCCATCTGTCTGTGGGTGAAATGCTGAACTATACTTCAAATCCGTCTTCATCTTCTTCCACAATAAATTCCAAAAATATCCAATGAATCTAGTGTCTTTTTCTGATACTATGCTCTTTGATAGTCCATGCAATCTCACAATCTCCTTGAAAAATAGGTCTAAGACATGTACTGCATCACTAGTCTTCTTACAAAGTATGAAATGCACCATCTTAGAAAATCTATCAACAACCACAAATACAGAGTCAAATCCTCTCATTGTCTTCATTAATCCCAACATAAAATCCATGCTAATATCCTCCCATGGTCTCTCCAGTATTGTCAATGGTGTATACTTCCCAATGTTATGACTGTTTCCTTTTGCAACTTAACAAATCCTGCAAATTTGAACATACTTCCTGACATCCTTATATTGCTATGGCCAAAAATAGTTCTCACTCACCAATGCTATGGTCTTATCAATTCCAAAATGTCCTACTAATCCTCCAAAATGCTTCTCCTTGATCAAATTCTCTCTCATTGAACTCCTAAGGATACATAGCTGATTGTTCTTGAATAACATACCTTCCTAAATGAAATAATCCAACCATCAGATTCTATCCATCTCCACAGGTTCCTTGCAAGCCTTCCATGCCTCTGAAAAATCAATGTCATCCTCATATATATGCTTCAGTTCTTCAAAACCTAATACCTCAATTCTCATCTCTATCAAAAAACTCCTTGTCCATCTTAATGCTTCTGCAACCTAGTTTGACTTCCCACTCTGGTGCTTCAACACAAATGTGTAACACTTCAATAATTCTACCCATCTCATATGTCTCTAGTTCAACTTCACCTGAATATTCAAATATTGTAAAGCTTGATGATCTGTATACAACACAAACTCCTTGGGTAACAAGTAATGTCTCCACTTCTTCAAGGCCTATACAATTGTATAGAATTCTTGATCATTAGCTGAATATCTTCTCCTGGAATCATTCAATTTTTCACTGAAGTAGGCTACTGGTCTCCCCTCCCGACTTAACACAAATCCTATTACACTTCCACTAGCATCACAATCCACTTGGAATACCTTATCAAAGTATGGTAATGCTAACACAGGTTGTTCTATCACCTTTTGCTTCAGCAACTCAAAACTCTTTTGAGCTCCAGATGTCCACTTGAATTCCTTTCGGTCACCCCTCATTATCTTTGTCATAGGGGTGCAAATATCACTGAAATTTCTGATGAAATTCTTGTAAAAAGTTGCTAGTCCATGAAATGATCTTACTTCTCCAATGTTCAGAGGTGTAGGCCATTCAAATATTTCTCTAACCTTCTCAAGGTTCATCTTCAATCCTTCCGTAGATATCAAAAATTCCAAATATACTATTTCTTCCTTCATGAAACTACACTTCTTGATGTTTATCAACAAATTCTTTTCTCTCAACCTTTGAAATACTTGTCTAATGTGATCCAAATGTTCCTCTTTATTCTTACTAAAAATTAGAATATCATCCATATAAACAATGACAAACTTACCCAAGAATCTCTTCAAGGCTTCATTCATCAACCTCATAAATGTACTAGGTGCATTAGTTAGTCCAAATGGCATGACCAACCACTCATACAATCCCTCATTTGTCTTGAAAGTAGTCTTCCATTCATCTCCCTCTCTGATCCTGATCTGATGGTATCCACTCTTTAGGTCTATCTTGGTGAAATACTTTACTCCACTCAGACTATCCATAATTCCATCCATCCTAGGCAATGGGAATCTATACTTCACTGTGATCTTATTGATACTGGTACTGCACGTGGGCTCATACTCTCTCTAATCAATCCTTTCTTCAAAAGTTCTTGTATCTGTCTGTTTAGCATCGTATTCTTTGCTAGTTCCATTTGTTGTGTAGCTTTGTCTGGAAAATCGACTCCTAGAATAAGATCTATATGATGAATGATACTTTAGATTGGTGGTAACCCTTCAGGGACATTCTTTGATACAAGATCCTTGTACTTTTTTATTAGTTCAGTGACTTCCTTCTTCAGTGATTCTTCTCCTCTTTTGACTCATTGTGCATTTAGGCTCCACACTTCCTTGGAATCAAAGAAAAACACATGTTCTCATGTCTCAATCCATCCAAAAATTTCTTTCCATCTACCAAATTGATTCTACCTATTCCACATGCTTCACTTTCAGGTTCATCTTCCAAGGGTGTCAAGGTGATTCTCTTTCCATTGGACTTTATGGTATAAGTATTCTTTCTCCCATCATGTATAGCTTTCTTGTCATATTGCCAAGGTCTACCCAACAACATATGACATACATCCATCAACATAATATCACATAGCACTTCATTATGATATGATCCTATTTTGAATTTTACTAGGCATTCCTCACTTGCTAGTATCTTGTGCTCATCTTGAATCCAAGCTATCCTATAAGGCTTCATATGTTTTCTTCTTTCCAAATTCAAAATTTTCACCATTTCCTTATAAACTAGATTATCTATGCTACCACTATCAATGATAACTTTTCAACACTTACCTCCTACCTTGCATCTAGTCCATAACAAACTTTTCCTCTGCGGTGCTTCCTTAGGTACTTCTTTCTCCTGGATCAACTCTTTCCTCAAGAATAACAATTCTCCCCTCTCAGGAATTCCTTTAGAACTCAATGATTTCACTGGTTCTTCCTCCACATATTTGGTTCTTAACAATTCTCCCTTCTCAGGAATTCCTCTATAACTCGACGATTTCATTGGTTCTTCCACCACATATCCGGTTCTTGTATGGTTTTCATTCTTATTTTCTTGGAAACACTCAAAACCTCTATGTCCTTCTCCTCCACACTTAAAACAGGTTCCTCTAAAAGTTCTCTTGTCATATCCTTTCTCATCTCCCTGGTATCCATAATTATGGTAAGAATTGTAGCCTCCTCTGTTGTGGGGGTAAGAATTTCCATCATCTCTACCTTTATGGTGTGAATTGGAATCCTTCTCTTCCTTGCGGTATGAATCTCTATCCTTGCTTTCCTTTGTATATAGTTTTACTCCTCTAGAATGTGACCTTCCTCTCTAAAATATACCTCCTCTTCCTCTCTACCTTTGCTTATGTATTTTGTTTAGCTTATCCACCACTTTCAATGTAAATTGGTATGCTTCCTCTACTTAATTCATCCTTACCAGACTCAACTCTTCCTAAATGTTCATCCCCAACCCATTGATATATCTTGCCACTTTCTCCTTTCTTGCTTCACTATGTCCAGTCTTGATGATGATCTTATTAAACTCATTAGTGAATTCCTTAATAGTCTTTTCCTTCTATCTGTCCATAGGTATAAACTGGTTCTTTAATTTTGTCACCATTCTATCCCATTTCACAATCTTCTCTTTGACTTTTCTTTTTCTCTCCAATTGAACTTCCTTCCACCATATTATGACATGTCCTTTTAGCTTAGTATTTGCAAATATCACTCTCTCCAAATCTTCAATTTCTACATATTCAAAGTATTCTTCAATGTCATTTATCCAATCAATCAACTCTTCAGGGTTTAGGTTACTAGTATAGTTCAAAATCTCCATTCTAGGTCACTTTCCAATTTTTGAAATAGCCTTCAACATCTTTGCCTGATTTGATTCTTCCTCTTCAATAGTCTCTTTAGTTAGATCTACAGCTTGAACTTCGTCATCATCACTTTCATCATTAGGTCTAGGGTTTAAGAATTTTCTTTTGTCTTCTTCAACAAAATCCAATCTCACTTTCATTGTTTGCATCATTTCCATTATCTCATCCATCTTTCCAATAATATTAACATTAGTACTAATTCTCTTTGGCAACATATCTTCCTAGGATCTGGTGCAACTTCCTCAAGTCGACGATTTAGCTATAGGGTCACAACTGCATCACAATCGATGATCTATTGACAAAAAAAAGTAGGCTGCCTCAAGTGGGTGATCTGTCCAAACAAATATCTTACAAAATGTCTTGCTCAACTTCACTCTCCTTTCCCACAGTTCACAAACTCGCTTTGTTCTCCCAAGGTCTACAACCTTGCTCTAATCTCCCAAGGTTCGCAACCTTGCTTTGATGCCACTTGGTGTAGTTAAGGATGGAGGGTCTAGAGATAGGACTGTCCAACCTTTCAGCAAGAGTAAACATAATGGAAGCTCAAAGAATTGGAATAAAAATCACACATGGAAATATAGAGAATGATCAATTATTCACTAGCAACATGCCTTACTTTTCGGCTTATGGATTACAAAAAGATATGATGCTAAAGCCCAGAAATACAATGCGGGTCAAAGCCCTTATTTCCTATCTCACTAACTCTATCTTCACTTATTTCCTAATGAAAATACATGATGCATATATATATCAATTCCCAACTCCAAAAAAGGTCTGCATCGGCATCAAGAGGTCTCAAATCCTGAAGTTGATGAAACGTGTGAAAGATCAGCCAAAACATATGATTCTATTTTGATCCTTAGAAAAACATGATGCAGATAGAAATGAAGGTTCCTCGATGAATTTTCATCCTTATGGAAAGGTCTCCTAATCTCCACAAGTCATGGGATAGGTCCATACAATTGAAAAGCCAAGACTGGTCTATGAATGCTCTCTGTCCAAGTGCAGTTGATATTCTGTTAGCGATAACTTCATACTGGAATCTCCAAAACACTTGAATTCTGGATATGATGTAGATGTTACAATGAAGATATTATATCTTGCTATGCAATCTCTAATGTTACAATGTAGTACAATGTGGTATGAAATACTGAGACTAGGTCTAGACAGTTAACTACAGAAATGCAAGTAAACATGAATGCATATATTTTTGGTTGATGCAAGATTGCTTGAAACCTGGGATGCTCTTGCATCAAAGTTTATAACTTAGAAGTCAGTAAAGGGTCAAGCATTTTCTGATAAATTAAAAAAAATTCTCCCTCACCTCGCTCCTTCCCAGGTTTGGATTTTTTTCTTGATGATAATATTTTCACAATTAACTATGACCTTGAATGGAAGATGTATTTCAATGGATTGAGGTGTCAGATTGGTTCTAGAGCTAGTGTGGTCTTGATATCCCTCTAAGGTAAATCGGTCCCTCTATCCTTTGAAATGGATTTTCCTTGCACCAATAACATCATTGAGTAAAAATATCTTATTGTTGGATTGCGTGCCACAATTGTGTTAAAGATAAAACATCTCCACATACTAGGAGATTCTTAGCTTATTGTGAATCAAATTATGGGAACCTATCAAGCTAAACAAGATAAGTTGTCTTGATATCGAGACCTTGCTTTGTCCTTGATTAATCGGTTCTCTTCTTTCATGATAGATAACATCCCTAGAAGGGAGAATAGACATGCTGATGCCATGACAAGCACTGATTCCTTGGTACCTTCAGAGGAGGATATGAAAGAATACCACTTCATGGTTAAGGTCCTGTGAACCTCGAGAATTTCTGATCAACCTGAACCCATGGCCTTTGTGTGTTCTCACGTAAACTCAGGAGAATGGTTCTTTAGTATCTATAACTACTTAAAGAATGGAAACTTTTTCGATGATGTGACAAAGAATGATTGTACTCGTATATGAAATATTTCAGCACGTTATGTCATTTTATTCGATGTTCTCTATCAAAAATCTTATAATAGCTTGCTTTTGCGATGTCTCACTAATGCAAAATACCCCTCGACCTTAAAGAAACCCATTTAGGCTCTGGGGGTGGACACTTTGGAGGTAAATCCTTGGTAAGGAAACTAATACATATGGGGTACTATTGGAAAATTATGGAACAAGATTCCTTTGATTTTGTTAAAAAGTTCCTTCAATGTCAACAACACAGTCTTCTTATTCACACACCTATGCAAGAGTTACAAAATCAAACCTCTCCTTGGCTGTTCGCAAAATGGGGTTTGGATATTATTGGAAAATATCACCTCCTTCCAAGGGACATACCTTTATCATTACTGCTACAAATTACTTCACAAAATGGGTCGAAGCTATTCCACTCCAATCCATGAACGCTGAAGCTATTTGTAGCTTTCTTTTGAACAACATTATTTCTCATTTTGGATTTCCTACTACACTTGTTTCTGACAATGGTATGCCATTCAAGAATAAGGAAGTAAAGAAATTCTTGGAGAAATTTCATATTCAACATAGATTTTCTATGCCATACTATCCACAATCTAATGGCTAAGCAGAAGTATCTAACAAAACTCTTGAGCTCATTCTTCATAAAAAAATTAATAAACATGGTAAGGATTAGCATATTCAGCTAACATATGCTTTGTGGGCCTACTGCACGAGTGTCTATATGGTGATGGGAACAATTCCTTACAACCTCGTATACGGTGCCAAAGCTATCATGGCTTTGGAGTTGGAAATTTTGTCTCTACGGGTTTCCCTTAAAGGGTTAATTGACGACGAAACTTATCGAGCTAATCATTTGCATAAGATAGAGATGCTCAATGAGTTCCAATTATAGGCCCTCGATCATCTTAAAGCTTATCAATGACCATTATCAAGACAATATAATCAAAATGTGCTTCCTAGGACCTTTAAGCTAGGAGACTTGGTTCTTTGTGAGAATCAAAGAAATGTAAATGCATTGCCTGATAAAAGAAGGAAATTTAGTTCTAACTAGTTGGGCCATTACATTTTTGTTTTTGTGTATGGTTCAGGTGCCTATAGATTATCATCTATGGATGTAATGCCTCTAAAAGATCCTATTAATGCGATGCACCTTCATCGATACTATGTGTAGTGTCCCATGTGTCATGTGTGTGGTGTTCTCTCTTTAAAAGGGTAGTAGCACTGTGTATGTTGACATTATTCATTAACACATTATGATTTTTTTTGTGTTATGATATGACCATGTGTGTGTGTGAACGATATTCATACAAGTGTCTTACTATGCTAGGCATCCATGCATCACATTATATCTTTTAAGGCAACTAGATCATCATTGTATTTAATTAAAATATAACCATGTGTGTTTATTAAATCATATTAGCATCTAATGTAAACATAAATCCATATGAACATGTAATATCCATAGCATCAATATACATGAAAGTAAAAAGCATGCACATCAAAATATACAATGCCATGATGCCGAAACTAGTATGTATATATATGCATGTATGTATCAAATGTCATGTACATGTATTGGGCCATTACTATAAAAAATGAGTGGCTAATGAATATATGTCTATATAGAAGATCTACAAAAATATATATGTATCCCTCGCTACAAAAATGATATAAAAAAATAGGATCCCTTATGGCTATGACATGTGGCTCCCCGAGCCCTCTGGCTCTAGCTGTTGTTGTTGTGGTCTAGGGAGAGGCTGCATGGTGGTCATGGATTAGGATTGATGCAAGAATGATACAGAAAAAAGCTACTTGCATCCCCATGATCTCTCCCTATAGTGAGCATATAGTCATCCGGGCCTGTGTCAACTCCTGTTACAGCTGCTGAACATCTATTGAGATCATGATTGCTTGTTGCCTATCAAGGTCATTGAGGTGACTCTGAAGGGTATCACATGCCTACTCAGTGGCATCAACCCTCATCACTTCTGTGCCTTTGATGTAGGAGCATCCCAGGTTTCAAGCAATCTTGCATCAACCAAAAATATTTTCATTCATATTTTCTTGCATTTCAGTAGTTTGCTGTCAGGAGCTAGTCTCAGTATTTCATACCTCATTATACTAAATTGTAACATTAGAGCTCGTAGAGTAGGATATATGATCTTCATTCCAACATCTACATCATATCTAGAATTCAAGTGTTTTGGAGACCCTAATACGAATATATCGTTAACAGAATATTAGTTGTAATTGGACAAAGAGCATTCACCAACCAGTCTTGGCTTTTCAAGTGTGCAGACCTATCCCATGACTTGCAAAGCTTAGGAGACCATTTCATAAGGATGAAAATTGATTGAGGAACCTTCATTCTGATCCACATCATGTTTGTCCAAGGATTAAAGGAGAATCATATGTTTTGTTTGACCTTCACACATTTCATCAACTTTGGTGTTTGAGACCTCTTGAGGCCGACACAGACCTTTTCTGGAGTTGGGAATTGATATATATAAGCATTATGTAGTTGCATTAGGTAGTAGTGATATAAGTGATAAGGTGATAGAGAGTAGAGATAAGGGATTTGACCCGCATTGTATTTCTGGGCTTAATGCCATATCATTCTATAATTTGTAAGCTGGAAGGCAGAGAATGTTGCCTATGAATAATTGATTATTATCTATATATCCATATGGGATTGTTATTCCAATTCTTTGAGTTTTTGTTGTGTTTAATATTGTTGCAAGGTTGGATAGTCCTATCCCTAGACCCTCTATCCTTGACTACACCAAGTGGTAGCAAACTAGGTTGTGGACCTTGGGAGAGGAGAGCGAAGTTGAGCAAGGCATTCTATAAGATCTTTGTGTGGACAGATTGTCAACTTGAGGCAACCTACTTGTGTTTATCAACAGATTACCAATTGTGAGGTAGTTACAACCCTATAGCCAGATCACCAACTTGAGGCAGTTGGAACCCTGTAGCCAGATCACTGACTTGAGGCAGTTGCACTAGATCCTAGGAAGAGATACCATTGAGGAGAATTCATACTACTATTAATGTTGCTGGAAAGATGGATGAGATGATGGAAATGATGTGAACAATGAAAGTGAGATTGGATGCTATTGAAGAAGATAAAAGAAAATGCTTAAACCCTAGACCTAATGATGAAAGTGATGATGATGAAGTTCAGGCTCCAAACCTAATTGAAGAAACCTCAAAAGAGGAAGAATCATATTAGATGAAGATATTGAAGGCTATTTCAAAAATAGGAAAGTGACCTAGAATGGAGATTTCAAACTATATCGGTAACCTAAACCCTAAGGAGTTGATTGATTGGATAAATGACATTGATGAGTCCTTTGAATATGAAAAAAATGAAGATCCGGAGAGAGTGATATTTACAAAGACTAAACTAAAAGGACATGCTGCAATATAGTAGAAGGAAGTTCAATTGGAGAGAAATAGAAAAGGTAAAGAAAAGATTATGAAATGGGATAGAATGGTGAAAAAATTGAAGAACTAGTTTATACCGCAGATTGTGAGTTGGAGCTGTTGAAGAGATTACAAAACCTGAGAAAGAATACAATGAGGAATTTCATAAGATGATCATCAGGATTGGACATAGTGAAGAAAGTAAGGAGAAAGTGGCAAGATATATCAATGGGCTGAGGATGAATATTTAGGATGAGTTGAGTCTGGTAAGGATGAATTCAATAGAGGAAGCATATCAGTGATGAGGGCATAGCCCGAGACTTAGAAAATAACCCACAAACAAGAGAATAATTTTATTATTCAGAAAATGGAGCTTCTTACATGCAGAGGATCTCCAATCCCCAAGTTCTACAACACATGCAAGTTACAGAAAGCTACAAAATCACCCTTTCGCAATATGTGAGCTTGTCCCCAAAAAGTTACCCAAAAATTAGAAACCCGCCCATAAATAGAGCTCCTGTTTAGTTTGGAGCCAAAACAATCATTCAAATTTGAGTTTAGGCGGTTTGGCGCTGAAAAATTACAACTTGAAGTTCAAATTTCAAAAGAACATTTGCAATTGTATCTTCTAGAAAGTGAGCCAACTTCCCGCGGCCATAAATTTTGATCCGGGACTCTGATTCATGAACCGTTTGAACCGTTGGAAAGGTCTCAAAGTCAATAACATGCTCAAAATTAGCTACACCAATTTTGGAAAGTTTCAGGGCTGATCCGGGAACTCTAAGTGCCTCAAATCTAACTTAGAAGATTTTTAGGTGCAAATCTGGGAAACTAAAATTGCAATATCTTTCAACCCATGAATAGAAAATAAAAACCATAAATTGGGAATTTCATTATGACGAAAAGGGTATCCAAAAATGTAAAAACATCTAAAAACTGAGAAACTTGAAATTTAACTATTTTTGGGTGATGCAAGATTACCCTTACACCACTAGATGCTCCTGCATCAGACACCCATGGTAATTTGAGAAGTGACCCGTCACATCTCAGATGGTTGAGGAAAATCCAACCAGTCAACCACTACCTTAGATAGCCAGGATGAATCTTCCACAGGCCTTCCTCTCCATTTCACCATATATTCTTCATACTGCCTGTTCCTGGTACTCCTTCCCACACGACTATCAAGGATTTCTTCAATCTCCTCCTTTTTTGAAGTAGGTGCTGGAATCCCACACTGTTCCATCATTGGTACTTCCTCTGTGCCACCTTCATGATACTCTGTCAAATCTAAAATGTTGAACACAGGGAAAATGTTGAATCCATCTGGCAACTCTACCTCATATGCATTCCCTGAATCATGCCTCTTCAAAATTTTACAGGGACCGAACTTCTTCATCTTCAATTTGTTATATGTTCCCACTAGAAACCTTTCTTTCCTCAAGTGGACCATCACTTCATCACCAATCTGAAACTCCTTATACCTCCTCTTTGATCTGCCTTAGCCTTATACTGCATATTCATCTTGTTAATATGTTCTCTTACCTTCTCATGTATATCCTTGATGTGTTCTACAAAATATTCAGCTTCAACACTTATTTTCTTCTCTTGGTCCATCTTCCTCAATTCTGGAGCTATTCTAGGGCTACCTCCATACACAATCTGGAATGGTGATCTACCAGTGCTTCTGTTGACAAAATTGTTGTAAGAAAATTATGCTTGGGGTAAGATCAAGTCCCATCCCTTGGGTTTATCTCCTACTAAACATCTCAGTAGGTTACCTAGACTCTTGTTAACAACCTTTGTCTGCCCATCTATTTGTGGATGGTGTGCAGAACTAAACTTCAACTCTGTCTTCAGCTTCTTCCACAAGGTCCTCCAAAAGTACCCCACAAATTTGGTGTCATGATTTGAAACAATACTCTTTGGCAAACCATGTAGCCTCACCACCTATTTGAAGAACAAGTCAGCAATGTGGACTGCATCATGGGTCTTCTGACATGGAATGAAATGTGCCATCTTCGAAAACCTATCAACCACCACAAAGACTGAATCATTCCCTCGTTGTGTTCTTGGAAAACCAAGAACAAAGTCCATACTTATATCCTCCCACGACCTCTCTAGTACAGGTAAGGGCTGATATAAGCCTATATTCTGACTCACTCCTTTAGCCATCTGACATACCCTACAGCTTTGTACAAACTTCTTCACATCCTGTGACAACTGAGGCCAATAATAATACTCACTCATAATGGCAATGGTCTTATCCTGACCAAAATGTCCTGCCATTCCTCCACTATGCTTCTCCTTTATCAGGTTCTCCCTCATGGAACTCCTCGGGATACATAATTGACTTCCCTTAAATAACATGCCATCCTGGAATATGAAATCCAACAACCTTGTCTTGTCCACTGTAATGGGTTCCTTGCAAGCTTTCCAAGCCTCTGCAAAATCAGGATCTTTTGCGTACAATGTCTTAAGTTCATTGAACCCAACCACTTCAATCTGCATCTTTTTCATCAATGTATGCCTCCTACTTAAGGAATCTACAACCCTATTTGACTTCCCACTCCTATGTTTCAAAACAAAGGTATAACTCTGCAAAAAATCTACCCATTTCATATGCCTCTAATTTAATTTTCCCTGACTATTTAGGTACTACAAGGCCTGATGATCAATATATAGAAAAAATTCCTTTGGCAACAAATAATGTCTCCATTTCTTGAATGCTTGAACTATTGCATAAAATTCCTGATCATATACAGAATACTTTCTCTTGGCATCATTTAACTTTTCACTGAAATAGGCAATGGGCTTACCTTCTTGGCTCAACACTGCTCCAATGGCACAACCACTGGCATGAAAATCCACCTGAAACACCTTGTTGAAGTCTAGGAGGGCTAGAACAGGTTGCTCTATTACCTTCTACTTCAATAGTTCAAAACTCTTTGCCACTCCAGTGCTCCATTTGAATTCTTTTCTATCCCCTCTCATTGTTTCAGTCAGGGGTCCACAAATACTACTGAAGTTTCTAATGAACTTTCTATAAAAACTAGCCAAACCATGGAAATATCTCACCTCAGTAGCAGTTCTTTGGGTAGGCCATTCTAGAATAGCCTTCACCTTCTCTGGGTCCATCTTGAGACCTTCTGTTGAGACAACAAACCCCAAGTACACTAACTCCCTCTTCACAAAACTGCACTTCTTCAGATTAATCAACAGTTTCTCTTCTCTTCACTTCTCAAAGGCTCTCCGAATATGCATTGGATGCTCATCCAATGTCTTACTAAAAATAAAAATATCATATAAATACACAATAACAAAACTTACCAGAAATTCTTTTAATACCTTGTTCATGAGCTGCATGAATGTGCTTGGTGCATTGGTTAGCCCAAAAGGCATGACTAACCACTCATATAGGCCCTCTTTGTTCTTGAAGGAAGCCTTCCATTCATCTCCCTCTCGAATCTGGATCTGGTGATATCCACTCTTCAGATCAATCTTTGTGAAGTACTAAGCTCCAATCAAATAGTCCATCAGGTCATCCATCCTTGGCAGGGGAAATCTGTACTTGATTGTTATCTTGTTTATGGCTCAGGAATCTATACACATCCTCCACTCCCCATCCTTCTTTGGTGCTAGTACTGCAGGTACTGTACATGGACTCAAACTCTCTCAGATCAAACCCTTTTCAACAACTCTTGAACTTGTTTGTTCAACTCCTCATTTTCTACTGGAGTCATTCTATGAGCTACTTTATTTGGCAAACTGGCTCCAGGAATCAAGTCAATCTGATGACTGATCTTCCTTATTGGCGGTAAACCCTCAGGTACATTATCAGAAACAATATCCTGAAACTCATCCAACATCCCAGAAACTTCTTTTCGAACCTTCTCACTATCCTCCTTACTCACTCTAGGAATCAATGCATAACACACATGCTCATGCTTCATACCTTCTAAAATTTTTCTTCCATCTACATAACAAATTCTAGCACTACTGCATACCTTTTCTTGGTCTCCTTCAGGGGTTTCAACTTGTGATGAACCCCATCTTTTTGTCAAGGAATAAGTGTTTGGATGGCCATCATGTATAGCTCACCTATCGAATTGCCACGGCCTCCCCAACAACATGTGACATGCATCCATGGGGATGATATCACAAGTACCTCATCATGGTAGCTCCCGATCTTGAACTTTACAAACCGGCTCATTGACCAAAACTTTGTGGTCTTTCTACAACCTGTGCAATCCGATGGATGCGGGTACCTCTCTTCACTCAACTTTGTGATCATCTCTTTGACACTCAGATTATCTGCTCCACCATCAATAATGACATCACAACATTTTCCTTCACACTTGCACCTTGTGCAAAACAAATTCTTCCCTCTATGGTTCCTTTTCCTAGTCACTGGGCTCTCCTAATCACTAGGGCTTCTCCCCTTTCAACATCATTCCATGTTCGTTAGGCCTCCTCATCTGCATGTGTAACCCTTCCATGACCTTTGGCCTTTTGTCTGCCCTTCCTTGGTGTTGTGGACATTCATAGGCTCAATGCCCTTCTTCACCACACTGGAAACATGTTCCTTTGAAACCACCTCTTCCAGATCCTTGTCCATATCTCCCTTGTCCTCTACCTCTTTGATCACCACTGTTTTGATCACGAGGGTGGTAGAAGTTGTCATTCCTTTGGCTTCCAGTGGTACCCACATCTTCACTTTTCTTTTCATCATCATTTCGGCTTCTTGAAGGTCTTCCCATTGCCCCTTCGGTTTGACCTCCTCGTCCTTTTTTCTTGCCATCAAATCTTTTGTTCAGCTTCTCTTCCACCTTTAGAGCAAATTGATACACATCCTCAATGGTGGTCATTCTGACTAGGCTTAACTCCTCTTGAATGCTTGGTCATAACCCATTAAGATATCGGGCTACCTTCTCCTTATTGGCCTCGTGGCCCGTCTGATGATTATCTTTAAAAATCTTTAGTATATTCTTTCATGATCGCCTTCCTTGCTTCAACCCATACAATTTCTTCAATAGATCTAACTCATATTCCACCGGTATGAACTGCTTCTTCGGTTTCTCTACCATGCGATCCATCCGGTGATGTTTTCTTCCTTGATTTCTTTCCAATTGGACCTCTTTTCCACCAAAATGCATGGCTCCTTTCAGCTTCATTTTAGCAAACTTAACCCAATCTGGGTCCTTCTATTCTCATAAAAATATTCTTCTAGCTCGTTGATCCGATCGATCCAACTCTTTGGGTTCAAGCTTCCGAATAACCGGGGATTTACGCTCCGGGTCTTTTCCCATCTTTGAAATGGCTTATTAGCCACATTTGGTCTTGATCATTACTTCTTCCTCTTCTACATTTGAACCTTCTTCCTCTCCTTCATCCTCACTTTCCTCCCTCGGGTTTAACCCTCTTCTCAACTGCTCTTGTAATGCATCAATCTGTCTCTGGAGGGCTGCTAGTGCATCTCTTCCACCAGCATTTCTGCTGCCTCGACCACCTCTGGCACCACCATGCCTACCAGGCATCACTCTTGGAGGCATCTTTCTTGACCTCGACCCACAACCACGGTCCTAGTGTGAACTGCCTCATGATCGGCGATTTGTCCACACGCTCAAGAAAACCCGCTCTATACCACTTGATGAGGGCACAACCGGGACTTAGAAAATAACCCACAAACAAGAGAATAATTTTATTATTCAGAAAATGGAGCTTCTTACATGTAGAGGATCTCAAATCCCCAAGTTCTACAACACATGCAAGTTACAGAAAGCTACAAAATCACCCTTTCGCAATATATGAGCTTGTCCCCAAAAAGTTACCCAAAAATTAGAAACCCACTCATAAATAGAGCTCCTCTTTAGTTTGGAGCCAAAAAAATCATTCAAATTTGAGTTTAGGCGGTTTGGCGTTGAAAAATTACAAATTGAAGTTCAAATTTCAAAAGAACATTTGCAATTGTATCTTCTAGAAAGTGCGCCAACTTCCTGGGGCCATAACTTTTGATCCGAGACTCCGATTCATGAACCATTTGAACCATTGGAAAGGTCTCGAAGTCAATAACGCACTCAAAATTAGCTATGTCAATTTTGGAAAGTTTCGGGGCCGATCCGGGAACTCTAAGTGCCTCAAATCTAACTCAGAAGATTTTCAGGTGCAAATCTAGGAAACTAAAACTACAATATCTTTCAACCCAGGAATAGAAAATAAAAACCGTAAGTTGGGAATTTCATTATGACGAAAAAGGTATCCAAAAATGTAAAAACATATAAAAACCAAGAAACTTGAAATTTAACTATTTTTGGGTGATGCTGGAGGAAAATCTAAAAAAAAGACATGAGTAGAGGTAGAGAGGAAGAGGATGTAGATTTCAAAAAGGAAGGTTTCATTTCAAAGTAGAAAAACTATATACAAAGAAAAATAAGGACAAAGATTCATACTGCAACAGAGGGATTCCAATTCATACCATAAAGGGAGAGATGACAAAAATTCCTATTGCCACAACAAAGGAAGCTACAATTCTTACCACAATGATGGATACTAGAGAGATGAGAAAGGATATGACAAGAGAACTTTTAGAGGAACCTTTTTTAAGTGCAGAGGAGGACATAGAGCATTTGAGTGTGGCTAAGAAGGTAAGAAGATTGAAAATCATGCAAGAATTGGATATGTGGAGGAAGAAATAGTGGGATCACTTAGTTTTAGAGGAAGTCCTGAGAAGGGAGAATCATTATTCATGAGGAGAGCACTGATCTAGGAGAAATAAGTACCTAAGGAAGCACCCTAGAGGAAAAGTTTGTTTTGGGCTAGATGCAAAGTAGGAGGTAAGTGTTGCAAAGTTATCATTGATAGTGATAGCACATATAACCTAGTTTCTAAGGAAATGGTGAAAAAATTAAATTTGGAAAGAAGAAAAAATCTGAAGCCTTATAGGATAGACTAGATTCAAGATGAGCACAAGATACTAGTAAATGAGCAATGTCTAGTAAAATTTCATATAGGGTCATATCATGATGAAGTACTATGTGAAATTATGTTGATGGATGTATGTCATATGTTGTTGGGTAGACCTTGGTAGTATGATAAGAAGGCTATACATGATGGGAGAAAGAAAACCTATACCATAACGTCAAATGGAAAGAGAATCACCTTGAAACATTTGGAAGATGAACCTAAAAGTGAAGTATGTGGTACAACTAGAATCAATCTAGTAGATGGAAGGAAATTTCTAGATGGATTTAGACATGAAAACATGTGTTTTTCTTTGATTCCAAGGAAGTTTGGAGCCCAAGATGTAGAGAGAATCACCACAAGAGAAGAAGAATCACTGGATAATAGAGTCATTAAACTATTGATAGACTACCAAGATATTGTATCAGAGAATGTTCCTGATGGATTACCACCAACCCAGAGTATCAGTCATCATATAGATACAAGAGCTGCTAAAGAAAGGATTGATTAGAGAAAGTATGAGTCCATGTGTTGTACTAGTTGTACTTGCACCTAAGAAAGATGGATAATGGAGGATGTGTATAGATTCAAGATCTATCAATAAGATCACCATGAAGTATAGATTTCCATTGCCGAGGATGGATGACATCATGGATAGTTTGAGTGGAGCAAAATATTTCACCAAGATAAACCTAAAGAGTGGATACCATCAGATCAAGATTAGAGAGGGAGATGAATGGAAGACTACTTTCAAGTCAAATGAGAGATTATATGAGTGATTGGTTATGCCATTTGGACTAACTAATGCACCTAGTACATTTATGAGGTTGATGAATAAAGTCTTGAAGAAATTCTTGGGCATGTTTGTCATTGTTTATCTAGATGATATTTTGATTTTTTAGTAATACTAAGGAAGAAAATTTGGAGTACATTAGACAAGTATTTTAGATCCAAGGGAAGAGAAGTTGTTTATAAACATCAAAAAGTGTAGTTTCATGAAGGAAGAACTAGTGTATTTTGGGTTTGTGATATCTACGGAAGGATTGAAGATGGACCCTAAGAAGGTTATAGAAATAGTTGAATGGCCTACACCTGTGAATTTTGGAGAGGTAAGATCATTTCACGGACTAGCAAATTTTTATCGAAAGTTCATAATTTTTTTTAGTAGTATTTGCACACCTATGATAGAGACAATGAGGGGTGATCGAAAGGAATTCAAGTGGACACCAGGAGCACAAAAGAGCTTTAAGTTGTTGAAGCAAAAGGTGACAAAAAAACCTATGTTAGCACTACCAGATTTTCATAAGGTATTCCAAGTGGATTGTGATGCTAGTGGAAGTGCAATAGGAGCTTTGTTAAGTCAGGAAGGGAGACTAGTAGCCTACTTTAGTGAAAAATTGAATGATGCTAGGAGAAGATATTCAGTTTATGATAAGGAATTCTATGCAATAATACAAGCCTTGAAGAAGTGGAGACATTACTTGTTACCTAAGGAATTTGTTTTGTATACAGATGATCAAGATTTACAAATTTTGAATAGTCAAGGGAAGTTGAACTAGAGACATATGAGATGGGTAGAGTTCTTGCAGAGTTACACATTTGTGTTGAAGAACTGAAGTGGAAAGTCAAACAAGGTTGTAGATGCATTGAGAAAGAGAAGAAGTTTTTTGATAGAGATGAGAATTAAATCATTAGGCTTTGAAGAACTAAAGCATATGTATGAGGATGACATTTATTTTGTTGACGAATGGAAGGCTTGCAAGGAACCTGTAGAGATAGATAGAAGCAAATGGTTGGACTGTTTCATTCAGGAAGGTATGTTATTCAAGAGCAATCAATTATGTATCCCTAGAAGATCAATGAGGGAGAATTTGATCAAGGAAAAGCATTTCAGAGGATTAGTAGGACATTTTGGAATTAATAAGATCGTAGCATTGGTGAGAGAACTATTTTTGGCCGCAATTGTATAAGGATGTCAGGAAATGTGTTCAAAGTCATAAGATTTGTCAAGTTGCAAAAGGAAACAATTAGAACACTAGAATGTATACACCATTCACAGTAGCAAAGATACCATGGGAAGAAATTAGCATGGATTTTGTGTTGGGACTACCTAATACACCAAAAAGATTTGACTCTATATTTTTTGTTGTGGATAGATTTTCTCAGATGGCACATTTCATACCTTATAAGAAAACCAACGATGTAGTACATGTTGCAAACCTATTTTTCAAGGATATTGTGAGATTACATGGACTAACAAAGAGCATAGTATCAGATAGGGACACTAGATTCATTGGCTATTTCTAGAAAACATTGTGGAAGAAGATGAAGACAGATTTGAAGTATAGTTCAACATTTCACCCACATATAGATGGATAGAAAAAAGTGGTAAATAGGAGTTTTGGGAACTTGTTGAGGTGTTTGACTAAAGGAAAATAAGGAAATTGGGACTTAATACTACCACAAGTAGAATTTGCATACAACAATTTAGTAAACTAGAGCACAGGGAAGACACCATTTGAAATTGTGACAAGACAACAACCCATAGGAGTAACCGCATTAAGAGATATCAGTATGGGGAATAAAAGGAGTGCGAAGGAATAAGAATTTGTAGGATTCATGGAAACAATGCATACTCAAGTTAAGGGGCATCTATAGAAGATGAACAATACCTACAAGGAGACAACAAATGAGAAGAGAAGACATAAGGAGTTTGCAGTAGGATAGGAAGTAATGGTATATCTCAGAAAAGAGAGATTTCTAGTTGGGATATATGATAAGTTGAAGGTGAAGAATGTTACATACCCTCTGACTAAAACATGCTAATGACAATGGATTATGGTCATTATGTTAGTTGCAAGTAACTACTTTCATGTGAATGTGAAATTGAGAATAAAATAGATGTTTTATTTATCGTAACGGTAATGTTAACAATCTTTAATTCTGCAAGTGAATTTAATGTTCATGTGAATTGAATGAGATCATGAGATTAAATTTAAATGCATAATTATATAAATGATGAGAACGATCTAACCATAATCCTTGTCAGTGGATGTAGGATTTTTCAACTCCACGAGAGAAAGGGAAATATCATCAAGGAGAGAATGTGGTTAACAATGGATCAATTTTATTATCAACCTTGAGTCGGTGTAAGACATGGAGTGAAAATTTTAACTTGGCCATTAACAATTTATTATAATCATTTACTAAATAAGTCATTTATATTTATATAAATCAATAATCTTCTTATTAGAGTTTTCATATGGCTAATAAATAGTTGATAGAATTAAATATTAAATTGTGAATAAAGAAATAATTTCATGTAGTATCGACAGGAGGTTGTAAATTATTACTTTAATAATAATGAAGTAAGTTCATGTCATCTTTTTTTAATGAGGTAAAACATAGAAAGGAATAATAAAAATAAATGAATGAATTTGAAAGCTGCGTATCGGCATTCAGGGGAAAATGAAACCTCCTTGCTCGCAACACCCATATTTTGGAAACATTCTAGAAAGGAAGACAAAGGGACTGGCATTGCAAAAAGGAAAGAAAATCAGATGGTTTTGAGCGAGAGGCTCTTCATTTATTTTCTAGGGAGATTTGGCGGTATCGAACTTCAGGGAAATCTATTTTTCATGCTCATTCTATAGCTAATAGTGGATCTTATTCTTTCATCCTCATCTGCCATTCTTATAATCTTACTCTGCCATTACTAGAACTCCCTCTCTGTGGTGGAATCTTAAACTAGGCTCATTCCTTTTACTTCCATCCTCTCTCTATTCAACGTAAATCATTCTAGTATCCTTCCTTGAATTTCATCTAGTGGTAGTTGGGCGTGTCTAAGGTTTTCTCTACTTTTCGTTTTAATTCTTTTTCTCCTGAAGTGGAAATTCTTCCTTGGTTCATGTTCTCTTTGATGGTGAATTGTGAAGGTTTTTTCTAGAGGACTGGAGACTGAAGTTTATTTTGGTGGTATTCTTATTTTAGCCACGTAAGAGACTTAAATCTGTAGATTGATATTCTTTGAAATTAAGTTTGTCTTATTAATATTTTTGCTTAAGGAAAATTAATATTTTTTCTTAAGGAAAAATTCAAGTTCAAATATTAATGAGTAGCATTGATTTCATATTAGACTGAAGCTGTATGGATTTCTTGTAAAATGCAAAATTTCTTCTTTTCTTTACGAAGCCTTGTTCAAACTTGTTTCTTTCTCGGGTGAACACTCTAAAATTTCCTAACCTACCAAGTCTTGTTCCAATTACTCTCAATCTCAGAATCTAAATTTGGAAACCTGAGGGTAGGCGATTAGATGTCACTTTGCATATTTTCTCCAACCTTGAGCTTTATTATGAAAAACTCTAGCCTAACTTGCATTTCTGCATTGTCTTGAGTTCAAAGGTGAAAATCTAAATTATGAAATCTCGAATGAAGACTAGATCTTGAATTTCCTGAGAATAAAGTTTACCCTGTTAATTCCTCAAGAGGAACATAATAGGGTTGAGCCATTTAATCTTCTTTTTCATCTCTCTATATAATCTGAAGAATTAAGTCTTTGATTGATGACCCCTATTGCAAGTTGAATGTGGAATGTAAAAAAATTGGATTTCAGAGGAAACCAAATTCCCTTAAGATGAGAATTGATAATGAACCAACTTCCTCTCCTTTATTATCTAATATAAAATGCTAAATTTGGAATCTAGAAGAAATTTTTGGGAAACATATCTTGAAATATAAAACTTGGGACCAATTTATGAAGTTGAATGATTAGATTTGAAAGACCATTTAATTGAAAATGTCGTTCACTTCATAAGAGCTCAATGATAATAAATTTTGTTTAGAGAAGGTTGTAGTCTTAAAAGAAGTGATAGTTGCAGAGTTGAGACTTTCTATCTCTCTTATAAATAGATGCGTAATGTTATTAACTTAACCTTAAATGAGAGAAAAGATTCCAAATTTGGGTTTAGTTGAACCATTTGAAAAATTATCTAAAGAACTCAGACTATCTGGCTAAACTGAATTTTCTTCTCTCTAATTAGAAGTTGGCTTAGTGCATATTAATGCTCACTGAGTCTTTTATGGGATAAATATGAGAGAATTGAAAATACTTTATGCCAATGAATCTCCTTTATTATGTATGAAACTTGATGGTTAAAGTATAACCTCAAACTAAGAAGAAATGGTAATTAAATTTCTATTATAAAATTAGAACTTGATCTGAGAGTTGTCATGTCGAACAAAGGTGTGAATGCTAATGACACAAGAGTGGTAGAGATATTGGTATAGGAGTTCCAGAGATATCGACACAAGAGTGCTAGTAATATTAAAAATCCTTGGCCAAGGGATGATGCTAGATTCAATATCTGTCAGCAATCAAGTACCAGATATACCACTGATCAGAGTGACTTTTCCAGTTGGGAGGTACCCTTAGTAAGGTCGATCAGGAGGTATAGGTCCTTGAAACCAGGCTTAGAGGCATGATGATAATTTGATCCATGTTGATTACCCTTGTGAAGGGTGGGTTCTTTAGTTGAAGAAACTCGTGAGACTAGTAGGTCTTGGTTGGGAGGTAAAGCCCTTGATGATAATTCTCTTTCCCTCATTGATAAAGAAGTCCAAGTATAACAACATGAAGATGATGTCAAATGTATTCCTTCCTCATTCGTAAATCTAGGTACATGCAATGCTAATTAAATTTTACTTTCATTTATGCCATAAATGTTATTATTTTATGTTAATGTACGTTGTAAGATTCTGTAGTTAATTAGTGAGATAATTACTTGATTCATTCAATTGAGATTAGTTAATGAAAATAAAGAAGACATTTCTTTCCTTAGTTAATTAATTGGTTGAATGGGAAACCTAGATGGAATAGTTAGTTATTGCTGGATGAAAGTTGGTAGTTAGTTTTCCATGTCTTAAATCATAGAATGACAATTGTTATATTTGTTTCCTAGCTATAGTAATTGTTCGTTACTTTCTAGAAGCAAAGAAAAGTAATTATTATCCTTCTATAATTTTATGTTATATGTTTATAGTTAATAGCTTTCTTTTTAGCTGAAAATGAAAATTAAAAGTTAGTTGATGAATTGTATGATGTAACAACATCAAAATTGAATTTCTTTTTTGACTAACTGCAAAGGAAGCCCTACTTTAATGAGTAGGTGAAAGATGAGAGTTAGTTAATGATTCCCTAGTATTTATTCTCTTTTTAGTTTGTTATCTATATTTTGGAAAACCCTAGATTGTTTGTTATTTTGTTACTCTTTAGCTGAATTTGGAAAATTAACTGCTTTTTCAATAACTGTAAGAAGTTAGTTGAAATTAAATTGATTCGAACGGTTGAAATCAATTTGGAAACTCTTGAATGCAATTTTTTTAGCTATACTCAGTAAAAAATTTGGTAGTTTTAGCTGAAGATGAAGTTGGGTGTTACAAAGAAGTTTAAACCTTGTAAGATCATCAAGAAGTTTGATTCTAGAAATGCATATGAAGTGGAGCTACTAGAAGAATTTGGCATATCACCCATAATCAACATTGCAGGCCTATACCAGTATCATGAAGGAGAGTCACTAGGGGATAGAGATGTTGGTTTGCTAGACTAGATAACACATCATCCAAAGGAAATTGAGGAAATTTTAGATAGCAAAGTTGGACTTAGTACCAGAGGAAGGAAATACAAGGAGTATCTAGTTAGATGGAAAGGAAGACCAGAGGAAGATTCATCATGGATTTCTCAAGATGATGTGGACCGCATTGGTTTTCCTCTAGCCCCATGAAAGTGAGAGGCTCACTTTTCTTCAGCCTTAGGTGTCTGATGCAGGAGTATCCTAGGTTTCAAGCAATATTGCATCAACCAAAAATATTTGCATTCATGTTTTCTTGCATTTCAATAGTTAGTTGTCAGGACCCAGTCTCATTGGTATTTCATATCACATTATACTACATTGTAATATCAAAGCTTGTAGAGTAGGATATATGATCTTCATTTCAACATCTACATCATATCCAAAATTCAAGTGTTTTGGAGATCCTCGTATGAATATATCGCTAATAGAATATCAACTATAATTGGACAGAGAGCATTCACCAACCAATCTTGGATTTTCAAGTGTGCAAACCTATCTCGTGACTTGTAGAGACCAGGAGACCATTTCATAAGGATGAAAATTCATCGAGGAACCTTTGTTCCAATTTGCATCATGTTTTTCCAAGGATCAAAGGAGAACCATATGTTTTGGCAGACCTTCACACGTTTCATCAACTTTGGGGTTTGAGATCTCTTGAGGCCAACACAGACCTTTTATGGAGCTAGGAATTGATATATATAAGAATTGTGTAGTTGCATTAGGTAGTAGTGATAGAAGTGATAAAGTGATAGAGAGTAGAGATAAGGGTTTCAACCCACAATGTATTTCTAGGCCTAGCACTATATCATTTTGTAATATGTAAGACAAAAAGTAGGGCATGTTGCTTGTGAATAACTAATCATTATCTATATATCCATGTGGGATTGTTATTCCAATTCTTTGAGTTTCCATTGTGTTTAATCTTGATGCAAGGTTGGATAGTCCTATCCCTGGATCCTCTATATTTGATTGCACCAGTCTCACTCTGCAAGTGTCGTCAGTAGCTCCCTCGATAGTTGGTTGTGCTATTCTTGAACAGTGGTAACCTCTAGAGTCAGCTGAATGATCTCTAATCCCCACTCCTTGTAAATGGTCCTCAAGCATGCTATTGACTCAAAAATATGGTCATGTCTCCCCACAAACAATGGCCGAAAAGCCTCGAGGACCATCCCTTGAATAGGAAAGTTAAGGGACACCTTTGATATGCACTGAGTGATCAACCCAATCCATCCCTGTGCATCCTTTGTAACCACAAAAAGAGAGAGAAATCAGTATCAAATGGCATATATGTATAATCATAAATAGAAAAAATGAAAGTACTAAAATATAAACAAAACTCTTAGTATACCTGGGTCCTCTAGCTTCCATGGGTTCAAGGTGAGGAGTGACACTAGGACCTATGCCGCCAGCACTGGTACCACTCTTGATGCTGCCAAGGCTGCCATCGCTGTAGTAGTAGGCACTAGTGGCACTGATGAGATAGGGGTAGCTACTGGGGGGTCTGAATTCCTCTACCACCTTAGCCTCTGTGATGCTGCTTCCTCCTCTTCATTGGCCTACTACCACCCTCTCCACCTATCCTATAGAGGTGGAGGTGGCATGTCCCCTTGTGGGCCTAGATCCCCTCTAGGGGAACCCTCGCTGAACATAGGAGGACGGTGCCTATTCCACCAGCCTTTGAAGTTTGTAGCAATCCCAAGATTATCTGCCAATGCTATGGGTGGCAGGTTGTGGTGAGGATCATCATCATCTGAGGGGACAAAATTAGTGATGGTGGGGCATGGGAGATTATTGGGTTTGGCTCTGCTTCTGTAAGCCCTAGTATATGTGGGAATGTCTAGAGGAATCATCTGTACATGGCCATGTTGTTGCATGAACTGACTCTAGTAATATGGTATGATGATGTGATCATGACAACCTACTAGAAAAAAGTCCCACTATAGGTTCCTCAAGTACCTTCCATCATCTACCCATCTAAAAAATTGACAAGGTCTCCATATGACCCCATCTACAATAAGAGTATCAAATTGTAACTGCCAAAACTGTAAGTATCCATACCTCCACTACCCTATCATATCATACCAGTGGGCCATGGGGACATGATATGGCTATTGCTGGGGAAAACTGACCAACCTTATGCACATGATGTGGGTGAAGGCCCACACCTGCAAAAGTGTGCATGCTGTAAGACTATGATACTCATAATGGACATATTTGCCTAACTCCTGGTATAGGTGTGCTAACCTATTGTGCCCCCAGCAAAAAAATGTCCTATTCTCTACCATCTCCCTAATAGTGTGGATGAGGCCCCCATGTAGGTGAGAGCCTCGCCCATCTATCACGATCCAGAATGCAATAGTCACGACCATCACTCGGTGCAACAATGGTGCAGTGGTTCATGTCTGGTCATACTAGTGTGTATAGATGTGGTCCATGCCATCGCCACCGTCCGTCCATCTTGAGCAGTAGAGGACTCCCTCTGCTCGCTCCCCTGTCGATCGGGTGTCATCAATGGTCACCTATCATCGGCATATGGGTAGTCCGAAGATTTGATAGACATCCTCGAGTGTGATAGTCATCTCCCTAGTAGGTAACTGGAAAGATGATGTGGTGGCATCCCACCACTCCATCAACATTGTAAGCATCCACTTGTGATAGCACATCTCTAGCATGGTGAATGCATGCTAGAGACTGACCTGCTCTAGGTGTGTGTCCTCATCCATAGTGAGACTGTCCCTTTGCTTGCAAACTAGTCGATAGGCCTGTTAGTGTAATTAATATTTAATTACACTTGCATAACTTTACTTAGGTAATATTTAATTCCTAGGTTTATTTTTTCTCATCTTTATCTTATTGAGCTATCTTGTTGCTCAAGATAAGATTAGGGTTATCCATATTTTCTTTTATAAAGCAAATCATATCTTGTAATTATCAATTCCCGAATAATAATATTTTGCACATCTTTTGCAAATCTCTTCTTTTTCTATTTTTTCTCTTCTGTGGAAGGCTTTTCTAGTTTTCATTTTAGATCTTGGTTTCTAACATGGTTTCTTATCCTTATTTTGTCCCACTGGGTTTTCCTTCTCTACCTCATTATTACATGTGTACCTGGGTACTTGATCAGGCCTTGTTGCCGGGACCCATTCATGATTTCTTGCATTCATCTTATTTTTTAGGTGCATGATTTTTGTTAGTCTCCCTAAGTTGCACTTATGGGGGGTGTTAGTGTAATTAATATTTAATTACACTTGCATAACTTTACTTAGGTAATATTTAATTCCTAGGTTTATTTATTCTCATCTTTATCTTATTGAGCTATCTTGTTGCTCAAGATAAGATTAGGGTTATGCATCTTTGCTTTTATAAAGAAAATCATATATCTTGTAATTATCAATTCCTGAATAATAATATTTTGCACATCTTTTGCAAATCTCTACTTTTTCTATTTTTTCTCTTCTATGGAAGGATTTTCTGGTTTTCATTTCAGATCTTGGTTTCTAACAAAGCCTACCCTCTAGGATGCTTGCGAATCTTCAGATAATCTTGCAAAAGTGAAGAAAAATTCTAAGTTAGAACATAGAATCTCAATTTGAAAACAATTTTTTTTAAAGACTTATTTGCGCTACGTAGACATTTGCATGTTGTGCATATGTCCTTGTTCGCCATGGACACCTCAAGGATGACAATGCATCCTTCAGATGACAGTGCAGGATTGGGATGTTAGCACACATCATTGATGGAAGTGCACATTTTGGATGCGAGCACCCAAAATAGACACCTGCATAGCTCGACAAGGAAAAAATTTCTAAAAAATAGCTCAAATTCACAAAAAGTGATCTTTCAAGACCTACCTGGTCCACTTTGTGACCCTCGACAATGTCATTGTACAATTGCTCCAATTTAGGTGCCTTGTACTTTCTCTTGCTCGACATTTTGTTGAATTTTCTCTCACAAAATTCAACAATTTTCTCACAGTGAATAGTGAAAATGACCCTTCTAGGGGCCCACCAAGGTATATATAGGCCCCCCGGGGCCCATTTTTCCTAGAGTTTATGGATGAACAATTTCTCCTAAATTTACCCCACCAAGCTAGGGGAATACTGTGGAGGGGGAAATATAGTCACCTCTTGATCATATTTTTTTTCCAAATCAATGATTTTTTCTTGACCATTCTTCTCATTGTGATAGCTTCTTCTAATTTTTGAAGCTGACCTAAAATTTGAGTTTTGCAAGTTGAAGTTTTGCATGGTTTTTCACAATCGCTTTGTCGCTACTTGTTGAGCTCGGTTGCTAGGGGCACCTTAGGGGCACCTTCAGTATCAGTTAGCTCGACCTGGGTGGCCTCTGAGGCCCCTTTTCTTGGCATGAAAATCTGTAAAATTCAAATTTGAGGTGAATTTTTTCTTCTCTACTTTAGTGCAGCTAATTTTTCCCAAAATCGAGCCCACTAAAGTGGGGGAAAAATGTAATGTCACATAATTGCACCTAGGGGAAATTCCACATTTTTGCACTTTTTCCTAGCATTTATGACACCATAGAGCATTAATGACAAAAATCCCATGAGTTGAAATCTCACAATTTTGACTCCATGTGGAATAGTGGCAGAGCAATAGAAGCCTATTTACACATTTCCCAAAAATCTAGGCCTTGGATGCCTACATGGAGTGCGGACGTCTGCGTGGCATGCTAGCATTGTGGCAATTTTCTAAGTTTGAAATGGGGAACCTCTAATCTTGACTCTCTCGACACGTGTCCAAACAGTCAAAATTCGGATATAATGGCTCTTGCCCCCCTCACATGCAATAAAAATCCCTCCTTGGCTGTCATTTGGGGGTTCAATCCATTTAGTGAAGATCTCTCTACACTTTCATTCTTGAGTTCTCTTCATTCTTGATAGCAACACTCTCACAAGCTAATCCATGTTGGACTGAGGTCCTTCTAACAACTACAACTCTCAAGAAAGTGCTCAATGGTGTGTCTGTACACTTTAGAGAGGGTGTAGGCCCGTGGGTAATGCTCTATCTCTTATTCTTTTCTCCTACTTGTTCATTCGCTACTTCGTCGTGTGGGTTCTACTTCTGAAGCAAGTTTTTCTTTCACCACATGCTTTTTTTACTTCATTTACACTCCTTTCCAACTTAGCTGTCCATGGAGGTGGGAACACCAAAATGAGGGTTTGAATGAGTTAGACCCCTATACATCCCCAACCTTTTCCTCTCATTCTTTTGTGTGTAGGTTGCAAAGCGTAACTTGAAGTGATGACTCAAATGTCCAGTTAAAGTTAAGTTTTCCCCAAGTTCTCTTTGTATCTTGTTCTAAGTTTCTTCTTTCTATCTAGTTATTTCATTCAACATACGTTTGAATCAAACTAGTAAGTTAAACCTTGTCCTTCTTGCTTGAGCTCCCAAGCTTTTTATTTCTTAGGATGCCAATGCGCTATTCGGACAACATCACACTATGTTGGCATCCCTAATCTATGCTTATGTCCTTTGGCTGAGAGCTCCTCTGTCTGAGGCAGGGATCTAGAAGTTTCACTCTCTTGGATTATAAAGCAGTATCCTGTAAAAGTTAACGTTTACTAATATCTTTCACAATTCCTTCATGTTGAGGTGGATAAGGGCAGTTCGTTCCCTGGTGATCTCTTGAGAATGAAGAGATCTATTTGTTGTGAATCCCTCTTATCTCATAGTTATCTATAGAGAAAATAATTTTATGACACCAGAGACTTTCCCACATTGGAGAAAAGGGTCTAAGGACCTTGAAAAGTGAGAACCTTGTTGAAAGGTTGTTTGATTGTAATCTTGAATTTGATTTCTATGAGAATTTCATTTATGGAAAATAAAATTGCATTCAATTTTACTCAAGTTATCATAAATCTTCTGGTGTATTGGATCTTATTCATTTTGATGTGTTTGGTCCTATAGATGTTCTTCAATTGGTAAATCTACATATTATGTTTCATTTATTGATGATTATAGTAGGACATGGGTATACTTTCTAAAGAGTAATTCTAAAGTTTTCATTCAATTTAAAGAATTCAAAGTAATGGTTGAGTTGCAGATCGGAAATAAAATAAAATGTTCAAGGATTGATAATGGTAGTGAATTTTGATGTGTATTGGATTTTACTCATTTTGATGTGTTTGGTCCTGTAGATGTTCTTCAATTGGTAAATCCACATATTATGTTTCATTTATTGATGATTATAGTAGGACATGGGTATACTTTCTAAAGAGTAAGTCTAAAGTTTTCATTTGATTTAAAGAATTCAAAGTAATGGTTGAGTTGCAAATTGGAAAGAAAATAAAATGTTCAAGGATTGATAATGGTAGTGAATTTTTCTCTAATGATTTTGATAGATTTTGTAAAGATTGTGGTATTCATAGACAAAAGAAAACTTCGTATTCTCCACAAAAAAATGGAGTTGTAGAAAGAATGACCAAAAAATTGATGGAGAAGGCTAGGAGTATGTTGAGTGGTGCTAGTCTAGAAAAAAGGTTTTGGGATGAAGCTATTGCCACTTCTTGTTACTTGATTAAAAGGTCTCCTACATCAACTCTTGTTGACAATATGCCTATAGGGGCATGGTCAGGTCACAAGCCTTCATTAATATATCTTAGAGTTTTTGGTTGTGATGCATATGCACATGTGCCAAAGAAGTGAATAAATTTGGAGAAAAAGGCTATGAAATGTATGTTCATTGGATATAGTTATGGTGTGAAAGGAAACAAGCTTTGGGATCATGTTGCACATAAGGTAATATATAGTAGACATTTTATTTTTAGATAAACTAAGCATTCTTCTATTACATTGCAGCCAAAAAAAAAGAAAGGAAGATGTGATTCAATTTCCTTCTAGACCTATGAAAGTTGAATTGAGGCCTATGGATAGACAAGAAGTTGAGGAGAGCTCATCTAGCTCTGAATCTTTAGAAGAGGAGAAATAACCTCCAACTCAACTTGTTCATAGGTCTACAAGGCATAGGAAACCACCTAAAAGGTATTAACCTAATGATTGAAGATGTATTTTTGCTTTGAATACTAACATGGATGAACCTAGATCTGTACAAGAGGCATTAGGTATGAATGGTGCAAAATCCTAGAAGACTGCTATGGATGAAGAAATGATAACTTTGAAAAAGAATGATACATGGGATCTTGTACCATTTCCTAAAGGAAGAAAATCTATTAGATGCAAATGGGTGTTCAAGAAAAATATTGGTTTAGATGGAGGCATTGAGAAATACAAAGCAAGGTTGGTTGCAAAAGGTTATTCTCAAGTTGAGGGTGTTTATGGTGAGATATTTTCTCCTACTATAAAAATGACATTCATTAGATTTTTTCTTTCTATTGCTGCTGCTTATGATTTAGAGGTTGAAAAAATAGATGTGAAAATTGCTTTCCTTCATGTTGAATTGGAGGAGGATATTTATATGACACAACCAAAGCACTACATGGTGAAAGGTAAAAGTAAATTGGTTTACAAATTGAAGAAATATTTGTATGGTCTAAAATAGAGTCCTAGGATGTGTACCTACCAATAATTTGATACATATGTGTTGAGTTTGGGATTTGAATGTTCTAAATCAAATCACTATATTTATTATAAAATTGATGGTGATTAATTCCTATTTATTGCATTATATGTTGATGATATATTATTTATTGGTAAAAGGAAAGGTATGATTTCAAAATTGAAATCTCAACTTGTAGCTAAATTTGAAATGAAAGATCTTAGTGCAGCTAGACATATTCTTAGGATGTAAATTAGAAGAGATAGAGTGAACACAAAGCTATGGATTGGCCAAAGTAATTATTCCAATTAAATTTTACAAAGGTTTGACATGTAGGATTTTAGACCATTGTGTGTTGCTTTTTTAGTTGGAATAAATTTATCTGTTTCAGATTATCCAACATCCCATTAGAGATGGAAGACATGAGGAGAGTGCCTTACTAAAGTGCAGTTGGAAGTTTTATGTATGCTATGGTTTGTACTAGACCAAAGATTCACCAAGTAGTGGGAGTTATTTGTAGATATATGTCTAATCTTGGTATAGTTCATTGAGATATAGTTAAAAGTCCTTAGATATTTGCACAGTACCTCAGAGTATTCCTTGTGTTATCATAGTAATTTGATTGAAGATGGGATTTCCCTTGACATTCATGGTTATGTGGATTTAGAATGGGTTGGCGATGCTGATATAAGACAATCCGCCAGTGCTTATGTGTTCACTTTATTTTGTGGTACAATTAGTTGGATGAGTAAGCGACATGCTACAGTTGCTTTTTCCACTACAAAAGTTGAGTATATGGTAGCTACTCATGCTTGTAAAGAAGCCATTTGGATTAAGAGACTATGTTGAGATATTCAAATAAGATAAGGTGCAATGATAATTTATTGTGACAGTTAGAGTGTGATCTATCAAGTTGAGAACCCAAAATTTCATGCTAAGACCAAGCACATTGACATACATTATCATTTTGTTATCCAGATATGGTCAAATCTATGGTAGGGTGAAGTTTGTTAAGGTAGAGACTTTGATGAATGGTGCTCATTCTTTAACTAAGATTGTGATCACAAAGTTCATATGGTGTTTAGAGTCTATGGGACTTTTGGCCCCTAGCAATTAAGAGATGATATTTATACTCCCTCCTGTTGCTCTTGCAAGGTGTTCAAAAAGTGAGAGATTTGTTGGGAAAATATGTCTCAACCTTGTAATTACATAATGCAATATTTATAGGTAAGCATGGGGGGGGGGTGGGTGTTTGTGGGGGGAACCCCCCACGAGGGGTCCAAGGGATCATCCCCCTAGTGGGGGGTCCAAGGGCCACGCGCTCCAATGGGGACTCAAAGGCAGTGAGCTCGAAAGCCAAATTTTATGTATATTGTAATATTATAAATTTAGATAGTTCATCATTAGGTCTAAGATCTAGTGGTCAATATTTTTTTAGTTTGAATTGTCCTAGAAGGAAACCCTATTTTATGAGGGTGCTGTATTATGACTGTGCATTGTGATGTATTTTGAGAGTTTGATAGCAGTCATGTTGCCTCTAGATCTTTGGTTGGTGATACTCCTATGAGAAGCTTGCTCTGCAAGTATATTGTAATCTTCGTCATTTGTGAATAATATGTTGGAAATTTTTTGGAGTGTGGGGTTTTTCTATTTAAGTTTCGATAACTGTTGTGAATATCTATAAATTTTTTCATTATCCTCCTCTCAATATTAGTGTAGGAAGTTGTTCTACTACCTTAGCTTCCTTACACTATGCTATTTTTTTGATACAAATAGGACCACATTGTGTGGCCCCCCTTTTTCAAACCCTTGATCTTCATTATTTTTAAAAAAAATATTATTTTAGAAAATAGATTCAAAGCACTACAACTCTTGTTCTTGTTGTATCTTCAAATTTTGAGTGTAACTATCTTCATTTTCTTGTGAACATCAAACTTTTCTGATTTTAGAAAAAAAGTGGCATCTTAATGATGCAGGAGCATTTGGGTTCATAGGTGATCCTACATCGCCAAAAAAAAAATCATTTTCTTTTCTCAAATTTGGTGTGAATTTTGGTTTAACTTGATATTCTTGGCATTTCTTAGCATTACAAAACATCTCATTTTTTCATATTTGCAAATTGGAGTTTCCACACTTTCACAGTTTCGCATGTTGGAAATTTTTTACGAAAAAATCATTTTTTCAAAATTGGTGAAGGCTGAAGAAAAATCCTTTGAGTGGGATAATATTAAAGGTGTTTCACTCACATTGGTGAAGGTTTCATGGAAAATTTCCTCACGGTTTTAGAGATATTATTATGTCAATGATTTTATGACATTTCTAATTTCTAAAGATTTGTAAATGCTAGGAAAATTTCCTTTTAGGGGAAGCTTAAGGAGGTCATTATACACATCTTGGGAATTTTCACTCAAAACAAAGATTTTGGCAAATAGTTATGGAAAAAGTCATTTTTCAGCTTTTCTGGTGCACTTTTCTTTAGTTGCACATAAAGGAATTTTTTAGAAATTTATGTATGCAAACTCAAAGGTAATATTGGAGGGGTTTTAATTGTTTTAATATTAATATTTTTACATATCAATTTGGCTGGAGGTGTTTGCATTCTAAGAGCCATATACAACAAGAGAAATGAAAGGTTTTCGAAGACCCTTCAATGCCTCATATGGGAATTTGAAAAGAAGTTGCAGACTGGAGAAGTGAATAAAAATAAAATATTGCTATAGATCATTTGAGGCAGATTTCTCCCAAGGAAATCGAGAGATGTCAACCCATGAGAGGGGTTTGTGAAGGAAATTTGTTGTGAGAGTGTGAGAGGAAAGAGAGGAGTTTTTTGAGTTTGAGAGGCCATGAGAGACCAAGTTTGTTGCAGATTTTTATGATGAGATATTGTATGTAATTTGTTGCTGATTTCAATAAAAGGAAGCATGTGTGTTATTTGCAATTTCTTTGAAATATAGTTTTGCGAATTGCGAGTGTGTGTGTTTGGCAGAGGGAGTACCTTTTCATTACTTGGTATTAGAGCTAGAAGACCCTGAGTGTGCAAAGTGTGCATCAGGACCTATGGGTAGAGGAAGTATGGTTGTGAAGAGATCGTGTGAACTGTTGTAGGTGAGAGAAGTCTTAAGTAGTTAGAGCTAGAGCCATGAAGAATAGTGAAATTGTAGATTGAAAAGAGGTGATACAAGTTATGAAATATTACAAAATTTAATGAGACGAAGATATATATGTGTGGAAGATCATGATATGGGAGGGTTGGAGACAATATCAAAAGAGGAAAATTCTGAAGATGATAGCGGATATAACTATGTGAATGGATAAGTTGGAAGCTATGCAACACGGAGAGATTGCCAAGGATGAGTTCATAGTGAAAGCATGCCATAAGGAAGGCATGAAAAGAAAGGATGAGAAAGATGAAGAGTTATGTACAGTAGTGATTGAGGAAGTGAAAGATGTGAGAAGTGAAGATAATAATGTAAAATAAGTTATCGAAAATGAGAAGAATGAAGGTGAAACTATGGAAATTGAAGTTGCAGCGATGGAGTGTGAGGATGTTGCAGCAAATAGAAAAGATGAAGATGATTTGTTGTTGAAAATGTTAGCGATAGAAGAAGAATGGATGGAAAATATTGTCATTGCATCAAAGGGTGAAGAAGGACAAATCTCACTTGATGATGATGAAGCGAATGAAGTTGCAACAGTAAGTTTTCTTGAATTTTGTGACGATGTTTATTTATTTACAATAGTAAGAGTAGAAGAGGGTGTAGAAAAAGAAGAGGTCAATGAAGAGAAGTAGATGGATGTATTCCATTTAGATTTATATGTAGATGCTACAATAGGTGGCATAAATGAGACGTATGAGAAAGAGGGATTTTGGGAGGTTGGGTAATGGTGGGTTGGATACCACAAAAGAGGGGAAGAGAGGAGAAAGTATTTGGAGGAGGAGATCGGTTTACAGTGGAAGAAATTACACGAAGGTAACGAGAGGTGATGTGTAGATTTGGTGGAGATGAAGGGCAATTGTTCTAGCCAAATGCTCGAAGAGGAGGAAAAAAAGCTCATGGATGTATCTGTTTCAGCGATGGAGTTCACTGCAAGTTGTTTACAACTTGGAAGGGTAATCCTATTATCTCACTCCATTTTGTGAGCCTAAGATCACAAAATATTCTTACCCGACGTATCTAATGTAGGAGCATTTGGGTTCATAGGTGGTCTTGCATTGCCCAAAAAAAACATTTTCTTTTCTCAAATTTGGTGTGAATTTTGGTTTAACTTGGTGTTCTTGGAATTTCTTAGCTCATTACAAAAAATCTCATTTGTTCAAATTTGCAAATTGGAGTTTCCACACTTTCGCAGTTTCGCCTGCTGGAAAAGAATTTACAATTTTTTTTTTTTTTTTCAAAATTGGTGAAGGCTGAAGACAAATCCTTTTAGTGGGATAATACTAAAGGTGTTTCACTCACATTGGTGAAGGTTTCATGGAAAATTTCCTCACGATTTGGGAGATATTAATATGTTGACGATTTTATGAAATTTTTAATTTCTAAAGATTTGTAAATGCTAGGAAAAATTAATTTTAGGGGAAGCTTAAGGAGGTCATTATACACATCTTGGGAATTTTTCACTCAAAATATAGCTTTTGGTAAATAGTTATGGAAAAAGTCATTTTTTAGCCTTTTTGGTGCACTTTGTTGTAGTTGGATAAATGATTTTTTTTGAAAATTTATGTATGTAGACTCAAAGGTATTATTAGAAGGGTTTTAATTGTTTTAATATTAATATTTTTACATATCAATTTGGTTGGAGATTTTTTAATTCTAAGAGCTGCATACAATGAGAGAAATGAAAGGTTTTTGAAGACCCTTCAATGCCTCATATGAGAATTTGAAAAGAAGTTGTAGATTGGAGAAGTGAATAAAAATAAATTATTGTTATAGATTTGAGTCATATTTCTCCCAAGGAAATTGAGAGATCTCAGCCCATGAGAGGGGCTTGTGAAGGAAATTTGTTGTGAGAGTGTGAGAGGAAAGAGAGGAGTTTTTTTATAGAGTTTGAGAGGCCAAGTTTGTTGCAGATTTTTATGATGAGATATTGTATGTAATTTGTAGCTGATTTTAATAAAAGGAAGCATGTGTGTTATTTTCAATTCATTTGAAATCTTATTTTGTGAATTGTGAGTGTGTGTTTGGTGGAGGGAGTCCCTCTGCATTACTTAAGATCCATTTTTTGTGTCAAAACTTAGTGCACATATGGTGCAGGAGCACCAATCTACTTCATTTGAATTTGATCAATTTTTAGGTTTTCATAGGGGTTGAGGTCTTATGGTATGAAATAAGGTCTAAAATGGACCATTAGAATGTATTTAGGAGTTCATTTTTGTAAGAAGATGCAATGATGTCAATGATGCTCAAAAAAGAAAAAAATGTGTAAATAAGGGTTTTTGAAGGGTTTTAGTGTGTTAGGTATTAGGTTGGATGAATAAGGTCTTATGGGTCTATTTAATGTGGTATTGAGTAATTCAAGTGGTCATTAGGAGGTTTTGGGGGTTACATTTGCTAAATTGTCAAAATTGTCAATGTTGTAAATGCAAAAAAATGCAACTTTGAGGCAACCCAATGGTCAATTGGAAGATGAAAGTTAGCTGGTCAATTTGGAGGGAAGTTTTGAGTGGGAAATGTTTAAATAGTTTTCCTCCATTGTTTTACAAAGTTTTTGAGGATTTTGTAAAGGAGAATCAATAAAAAGAACCCCTGTTTTTGCATAATTTTTTTAGTTTTATTGTAAATCTAGCAATACCAGTTAATTGTATAGCTCCGTACTGTAACAAATATTCTTAAAAGTTTGTGAATACAATAGTGGGGAGAGATACCTTCATTTTTCATTTGGTCAAATGATTGTTTTGAGTTGAAATTGGTGCAAGTTTGAACTAAATTACATTAACCGGTCTGTAGGTGTAGATTTAGGGTTTGAAGCTCTAAACATGGAATAAAGCCCATTCCATGTACTGTATTCATTATGTCTAAGTGGAATGGGCATAGGAGGTTAGTTTTAGAATGGTAGTATTTAAGGTTTTATTTTTATGAGGAGTTTTGGGGAAAACATTTTGACTGTCTTAAAGAAAATGATGAATTTGGGTATGAAAACGATGAAAATGTGAGTTAGTTTGATGAAAGGTTGAGAGGGAAGGCTATTTGAAGGTTTATTGAGTGTGTGTAGATATATTGGAGAGTGGTGGAGGCTTTGTGAAGGTTGTATGTGGTTGGAAACCTTTAAATCCAATAAACCCTACCCTAATATGTGAAAATGAGGGTTTTCTATGGCAATAGTTAGATGAGGATTTGGAATCCTAAAATTTGTTGATTTGGGCCTTTGAATACCTGCCAACAAGGTTTGGGTGGTTTGAAAAAATTGGTTGCAAAATCTAGTAGCAGTTCCTTTGGAAAAGATACCTAATTGGTCTTTTAGGTCAACGTGGTCACATGAATTTGAGTGAGTTGTTCAAAAGGAACCTATGGTGGTTTTGAAATATGTTTTAGTTAGCCTTGATGGGTGTCTGAAAGTGTCAAGATATTGAGTGTTGGAAGGTTCTTTGAGGAGAAAATTTGAACAAATTAGGTTTGCAGACCTACTTGTAAAAGGGCAGAGTCAGTTTGGGAAAGGGCTTTGTAAGAGTTTGTGAGAAAAATTGTTGTTTGGACTAACTTGAATTGAGTTGTTTCAGGTGAAATCCATCAAGCTCTACATCAGTTGGTATCATAGCACATGGAATAGGTCTTTTGAAGGTTGAGGGTTGTTTATTGAAGAGAAGAAAGTAGGAAGTTGAATAGTCAAAGTGTCAAGATGCCTCCAAAAAGAGATAATGTGGTAAGAAAGATGCAAGAGATGGAAGAGAATACTAAAAGGGAGATCAAAAAATTGCAAGAATTGCAAAAGAGATTCTTAGCAAGGTTGGAGAGTGTTGAGACATGACAAAAGAGAGGAATGATTGTGGGAGATGAAAGTGAGACTCAAGATGATGAAGAGGATGAAGAATATGAAGATGTTGATGAAGAGTTGGAACCAGAAGACAAAAGAATGGCCAAAGCTACTAAAAGAAATGAAAGGTAACAAGCACAAGGTAAAAGTTGAATTACCAATGTATGATGGTACTTTAGATGAAGAAGCATTGTTAGATTGGATTTATTCTTTAGAAAACTTCTTTGAATGTGAGGATGTATCTGATGAGGAAAAAGTGAAGATAGCCAAGACTAAATTGAAGGGGCATGCATTAGTTTGGTGGGACTATGAACAAGCGGAGAGGAGAAGAAGAGGTAAGTCTAAAATTGTTTCATGGGATAAGATGGTAGCTAAGATAAAGGGTAAATTTTTACCTAATGATTATGCTATTCAAATGTCAAAAAAGTTGCAAGATTTAAAGAAAAAAGAGATGGATGTGAAAACCTATACTAATGAGTTTTATAAAATGAGCATAAGGGTAGGATATATGGTTGATGATGTTGAGAAAGTGGCCAAGTATCTTAGTGGATTGAGATTTAACATCCAAGATGAAATAAGTTTGCATAATCCTAAGACAATTGAAGAATGTTATCAGATGGCTATAAGAGCAGAAGAAAAGGTGAAAATGAGACAAGAAAAGTCAACAAGAGGTAGGGGCAACACTTCAAGGGGTAGAGGCACATTTTCTTCTTCAAGACAAGTGAATGAAAGCCAAGGTGATGCACATAAAGGACAAGAACCACTTGTAGATTTTAAAGGTGGATTTAGGGGATCAAGAGGTAGATTTGGAGGTGGTAGGAATGCAAATATATTCTCAGGAAGGTGCTACAACTGTAATGAGTATGGACATCCTGCTTAGAAATGCCTTGAAAAATTTGGTGCTTCATCAAGTGGTGGAGAAAAGAATAATGAAAGGATAGCCTAGATTTTCCAAGAAGATGAATGTGAGAGTTCAAATTCAAATAGTCTACATGCTACACTTGAAGTTGGAGAAAGTTTTATGGTGAGAAGAAATTTGTTTCAAGCATGCAAGGAGAAGGAGATGGCTCAAAGAAGGCAATTTTTCAAGACAAAGTTTTCAAGTGAAAAGGTAATGTGTGTAAAATAGTGATAGATTCAGGATCAAATGATAATATAGTGTCTTGTGAAATGGTTGACACGTTAAAGTTCGAAAGGATTCCTCTTGAAACACCATATCAAGCTTCATGGGTGAGTGATGATCAATCTATTCTTATTAAAGATAAAGCACTAGTTGAATTTCAAATTGGTGAATATAGGGATAAAGCGATTTGTGATATCTTACCAAAGATTTGTTGCCATTTACTCCTTGGAAGACCATGGAAATTTGATAGGCACTCAATCTATGATGGAAGGGCTAACACCTATCATATTTTGAAGGATGGTATTACTTTTATACTGACCCCATTGTAGGAGGGTGGAAAAGAGAAAAACAAGGTAGCCAAAGTCATCACTTTTGGTAAGAAAGAGGTTGAGGAGTTTGTTGGAGATAAACAAGAAGGAAGAAAGATATTTGTAGCCACTTCAAGGTCAGGAGAAAAGAGGATAGTGAATTTGCAGGCTACCATAGTCATGAAGAGCAACAAGGAACGTGAAGGAAAGGTGAATAGGACTAAGTTAGAGAAGGAAAAGGGTGAAATCCTTGAAAATATTTAAAGTGAGTTGAAAGGGAAAGAAGGAATTGAAGTTGGGATAGTGTTTTTCCCAGTAGTTGTTAAGGAGATGAAGGGGAAATCAAGATATGATGTTGCAGAGGTAAGTAAATCAGACAAGACAAAGGTTACTGAGAAGGAAAATTTGAACGCAAAGATGCATGGGAAAGAAAAGGTGGTTCAAGAACAAGTGAGTAGTTTCAAGTGTGAAGTCATAGGTAAGAAAGAAGTAGTTTAACTCCAAAATAGAAAACGTGAGTTTGTAGGTGTTAAGGAAAACAAAGATCAGTTGCAAGTAAAGTGACAATCAAGAGGCGTTTATCAGGGCAGTTTGTGTTAAAGAGGAAAAAGTTAGGTGATAAGAAATTTGATCACAAATATGGTGATGAAATCCAACATTATATGATTTAGAGGAAGAAGAAAAGAACAAATGAAGGGCAAGGAGAAGTAGAAGACAAGGTTGAGCAATCTGCAGTTCATTTCCAAGAGACTTGGAAAAGCTTTAAGGGCGGTTGTATGGTGCAGGAGCACCAATCTACTTCATTTGAATTTGATAATTTTTTAGGTTGTAATAGGGGTTGAGGCATTTTGGTATGCAATAAGGTCTAAAATGGACCATTAGAATGTATTTAGGAGTTCATTTTTGTAAGAAGATGCAATGATGTCAATGATGCTCAAAAAAGAAAAAATGTGTAAATAAGGGTTTTTGAAGGGTTTTAGCATGTTAGGTATTAGGTTTGTATGAATAAGGTCTTATGGGGCTATTAAATGTGGTATTGAGTCATTGAAGTGGTCATTAGGAGGTTTTGGGGGTTACATTTGCTAAATTGTCAAAATTGTCAATGTTGTAAATGCAAAAAAATGCAACTTTGAGGCAACCCAATGGTTAGTTGGAAGGTGAAAGTTAGCTGGTCAGTTTGGAGGGAAGTTTTGAGTGGGAAATGTTTGTTTTCCTCCATCATTTTACAAAATTTTTGAGGAGTTTGTAAAGGAGAATCAATAAAAAGAACCCTTGTTTTTGCATAATTTTTTGAGTTTTATTGTAAATCCAACAATACTAGTTAATTGTACAGCTCCGTACTATAAAAAATATTCTTAAAAGTCTATGAATACAATAGTGGGGAGAGATTCTTTCATTTTTCATTTGGTTTGATTATTTTAAGTTGAAATTGTTGCAAGTTTGAACTAAATTACAATAAGCGTTAAGTAGGTACAAATTTAGGGTTTGCAACTCTAAACATGGAATAAAGCCCATTCCACATACTGTATTAATTATGTCTAAGTGGAATGGGCATAGGAGGTTAGTTTTAGGATGGTAGTATGTAGGGTTTGATTTGTATGAGGAGTTTTGGAGAAATTTTTTTTGACTGTCTTGAAGAAAATGATGAAAATGTGAGTGAGTTTGATGAAAGGTTGAGAGGAAGGCTATTTTAGGTTTATTGAGTGTGTGCAAACATATTGGAGAGTGGTGGAGGCTATTTCAAGGTTGTATGTGGTTGGAAACCTTTAAATCTAATAAACCCTACCCTAATATGTGAAAATGAGGTTTTTCTGTGGAAACAGTTAGATGAGGGTTTGGAATCCTAAAATTTGTTGATTTGGGCCTTTGGATACCTATCAACAAGGTCTGGGTGGTTTGAGAAAACTAGTTGCAAAATCTAGTTGCACTTCCTTTGAAAAAGAGACCTAATTGGTCTATTAGGTCAACGTGGTCACATGAATTTGAGTGAGTTGTTCAAAAGGAACCTATGGTGGTTTTGAAATATGTTTTAGTTGGCCTTGATGGGTGTTTGAAAGTGTCAAGATCTTGAGTGTTGGAAGGTTCTTTGAGGAGAAAAGTTGAACAAATTAGGTCTGCAGACCTACTTGTCAAAGGGCAAAGTCAGTTTGGAAAAAGGGCTTTGTAAGATTTTGTGAGAAAAATTGTTGTTTGGACTAACTTGAATTGAGTTGTTTTAGGTGAAATCCATAAAGCTCTAGATCAACATACCTGTAGAATCTAATTTTGTAAGTAGAGAGTACTAGTTATTCATATTGTACCCATATAGTTTAATTTCATTACAAGTGCTAGGTCTCCATGTGAAAAATATTTTAATCCATACATTTCTAATCTATAACCTTAGTCAATTCTCTATTATCTTATATTAGTCACATTCTTATACTAACTTATTTAACCACATTAACCTAAGATAGTACAAGATATACACAATAAATGTTTGGGATCTACACAAGTATTAATTTTAAGGGTATAGACAAAAATACATTAGTTAATTCTATCGATCTAATATTTCCATGTTTAATCATATAATCACAAGTCAAATAAAGAAATTTTAATTATGTATTCCAATTTCTTGGAATAGTTTTTTCTAGGATAGAGTGATCATTTGTATTCTTCTTAACCCTAGATTGTTTCTTTGGCATCTTGGGCTCTTGATTTGAAAGAATTGAAGCAAGCCCTACAAAATCAATTCACAATTGATTTCACTTATCTTGGTGCTTGTCATTCCCATGCTTTCTAGGGACACTAGGAGAAGGAATAATGATTTAATGAGATTGAGAAAAATAGGTTGTGGAAGATCTTGAAGACATGATGGAGAAGGAATGGTAAATGATAGGAGGTATTTAAGTTTTTGATATTGAGGTGATGTCCAAAATTATGGGTGAAGGTGAATGTATAGAGTGATAACTAGGAGGATAAACATGAGGACAAGTGGAAACCAAAATAGATAATATCATATTTATTTCTATAGCTAATCGATGATAAAAAGAATATATTATACCCTTCCTAGCTGCAAAAAACTTTAATTTTGGAATCCTCTTGATAATATTCAAAGCACTAGAATCTTGAAGAATTCAAATCTCTTTTTCCACTTGATCTCTATAACTAATTTGAGCATCATGTCTAAAGAAGAAGAGGGCATAAATTTCTTTCGAAGAGAGATATATGTTTACACCTATTTGCAGAGGTAGATATATGTATGACAACTTAGATACATAAATTATTGTTTCATATAGAATTTTTTATTTACATTGAAACAAGTTTAAAGACATGTTTAAAGTTTGTGAAAAGAAAACCCTAATTTCTCATAGCAAAGAAAACCCTAAATTGTAGTAGAAAACCTTGTTTTCTACTGATTTTACACTATAATGTTGAAGGGCATGGGCATGGTGGTTACCTTTACCCTTTTCCTAAACCTGCTATGGACCTTTGTTCAAATGCTGGTCTCCTCTCTCAATGGTAGTCGTGAGCTCCTTACGCGACAACACTCTCTAGAAGGGGTGTTGTGGTTCTACTAAAATGAACCAACAACTATGTTTGTTAGTTCATATATCTTTTTAAAAAATAATAAAATAATGCCTTCAATTAAATGTATTATTTTATTTTTCTTTTTTAAATTAACGAGAACCTTCAATTGAAGATAGCCTTTGATCGAAGAACCACCTTCGATCGAAGGTTCTTGTGCAAAGACCTTCAAGCGAAGGACCTTCATTGAAAGAAACATCTTTGAATGAAGGTAGTTTAAGAAGAATACCTCACTCCCTCCTAAAAATTTCATGTTTGAAGTTTGGGACCCAATATTGTGTTTTTACCTTGTTTGGAGTTTATTTTTGCAAATTTTTACAACCTATTTCTAGTCCTAGTTATAAAAAAATATTCTTGATGGTTTTTTGAATGGGGTCACTACATCTATTTTCTAGTTGAGAAATATTTTATTGTAGTTTCCTTTAGTCATATAGCTCCAACAATGTCATATTATATTGGTCACATCTTTTTGGGTGAGTTTGTAGATAATGTTAAGGCTTCATGGGGTCCATATAACTATAAAGGTTGACTTCAATATTTTAATTAGAAATTATTGAGTTTTTTGGATACCAAACTTCATCATATCAGACCATACTATCCAAATTTGTTGGTCTTACAATCTTAGTTTGATTGTTTCCCTTTTTCTTGAGCATTTTTTAGGGTTGTACAAGTATTGGTAGCTATACCATTTAAAGAAATGTAGTCTAGTTAATAATATTATTATATCTTTAGCATTTTTTAGAGTGATATCCAACATGATTTTTATTTATTTAATATTCTAAATGTCTTCTTAGAGAATGAGATTCATAAATCTAGTAAAGTTTTTCAGTGATTTTCCTAAGTATTATAAACTAATGCACTTATTCTAGTTTTTGTTCTTGAACTTTCAATTTTGAAATCATTATACTAAATGATCAGTTTACCGCCAATAATTTATTCTACTTTTTAAGATCTTGGTTACTAGATCATAACACTTCATTTTAATAGATATTGGTTGGTTTATTGTTAAATACTTTCTTTAATTTTATTATATTATTAGTTTATGCTTGTTGTTTATAAAAAATAAGGGATTTCGTATACCATTTTGGCATCGATGTAATTCTATTTGTATTCGATTTGTTTGACTTGATCAGAATTTGCATTTCACAATTAGTCAATTCATCTTGATTGATTTTATGATTTCCTTATATTGTAAATTGGTTGGCTAACTACCACATTCGATTTGTTTGACTTGATCAAAATTTGCATTTCACAATTAATCAATTTGTCTTTGATTGATTCTATAATTTCTTTATATTGTAAATTGGTTGGTTAGCAACCGATATCTTTTAATTTTATTCTATTGTCCTCATTCTAGTCTTTATATGCTCTCACCCTATCTTCATTAGAAAGTTAGTTATTTGACTATATAGATTTGAACTAACACTCTATAGAAATTATTACAAAGAAGACTGATTGTTAAGAGTTTCACCCAAACATAAATAATAGACTTGCATTGCTATTTATAAGCTGTCACAATAATGCCTTACAAATGAACAAAATGAACGATCCAAAGCATATGCCAAAAGCTATGCTCGTCGCAGGGAATGTTTATCACCACCACCTGCTTAAATCTATATTTGTCTGCAGACATGACAAGATGATGCTTCAAACGACATCCGAAAAATTCACTGCCAGCAATTCACCGGTGGAAAATTCACCACCAACAATTCACCACATGAAAATTCATTGCCATGACAATTCACCTATAATGTCCCTTACCAGACTTGTCCTAGAATTTGCTTGTTGATTATGTTTAGGGGTTCTTCTATCAAATGAATTTTCTCCTAATTCAATGATCCTTAGATTCAAACCCTGTAATCACCAAATTAACACATTTTTTGTTTGTTAGCATTGATATCTAAACATCCAAAGTATAAGCATAATTACAAGAGTAGTAATGAAACCAGAAGAGGAGTGGTGTGAGTAGATCTGCCAGAAGCTATCCATCTAAGCCCAAGGGCACGAGCATACTAACAGGATGACCCACCCCTTGGCCCCGAGTTGAATGTCCAGCTCAGATCATTCCGTCCCCAGAGTGGCGTGCTTAGAGGAAACACTTACACTTGCTTTCTCTACATCCCGTCATCACCTCAAAAGACACATGACCTATTGGGGAAAGCCAGCGGAGCTTATAAGTGGCCTAGGCCTACCACCCCTCCATGGCCACAGCGGATTGTTAAGTGGGACCCCCACCCCTCCATGGCCGCAGCGGATTGTTAAGTGGGGTTTTTAGGCACCACTTTTCTCAGGCCCTTCCCCCTAAATAGGCTTAAAAACACATAGAAGACAATCTTTATACAATCAAATACATATGGATTTTCCTCAAGTCAATATCAACAATATTTAACATCATAATAAAACTAAAGAAATCATTATTCTAACAATTTGCACAATAACATTTACTATCTAAGGAAAGCATTGCTTCTATGATTAGATCTATAATATCCACTATATATATGCATCCTTGTGACGGTCTTGTATCTAACCACACATAGTCCTAATGGTAATTCTTCCTACTGATATATAAGTAACACTTGTTCATATATCCAAATCGGGGTTAGTGACTAAACATATATATATATACGTATCTACAGTATGTTTATCTCTTCTTAATAACGCAAGGAAATCAGTCATGACATAAGGCAATGTAAGTTATTCAAAACATATTAGAATGGAGTTCGCAACTATCTCAAAGCTCAGTTTCTCAGCCGGGTTGGTCAGTCAGATCGGTTTCTAGAGATCATGGATTATCGCTGGTCCAGAAAACGCACAATATAATTTCCAATATATGCTACCAGTATTGTTACGATTATCAATTTAATATTTGGATATTAGAAGATTAATGGCTAAGTGGGAATCCCTCACCTAAGCCGCTATGCTTCCCTATTGCTCTTTGCTTACTTAGCTTGCTTTCTCCTCTCTTCCATGCCCCCGTGGACGACCATCAAAGACCCTATTTCTAGCGTATGATGCATCGTGACTTTCAGCCAGACGCCTCTGGGCAAAAAGGAGGTGTCTTTTCATCGGTTCCATTATGCTCTGTCGGCTTTGATAGTATCCACTCGAGGGATGACAATATTCGTCAAGTGTAAATTATTTATTTATTGATTTATTTATTTATTTTTAACCTGCCAGTGCCTTACATTGATCGGTATTTTGAAGGGCACTTTTCCCTTCCACTGATGCTATACCTATTTATTTAGATTGAGTTTTGAGTAATCACCCAAGTGAATTATTCAATTATTTTATATTCATTCCTTTTAGATATTATTATTTATTATTTCTTTATTATTATACTATTAAATGTTTTATTTCATGTTGTTACAATTATAATATAATTATAATGTTAAATGGGAATTTCTTATACATTTTAAATTGTCAATATTATGATTGTGATAACATTTGAATTTGAATTTACATATATTATAATTATAATATTGCCTTTGGCAATTATAATTATATTGGATGGTTATCTTTAGTGTCATGATACTAAGGGTATGACAGTCCTCCCCTCTCGAATTTGCTTGCCCTCAAGCAATCCTCAATTTGTAACCTGGATGTCTTCTAAGATAAGAACTCAAGAAGAGGATTAGGAGTGTGACTCAAAGCTATGTATTGCTCTTATGAAGAAGTTTTCCCAATTCTCATTAGAAAGATTGCTTGATCCGTACGTTCCTTTGATCTTAGATGTGTAGGTTTAGATTTAAACTTTATTTATGCATTGTCCCGTCTTTAAATTGGATATTTTTTTTTTGAGGTCAGTCCTTGTACCTTGATTTCTTACTTGGTTGTTCATTGTTTTTTTCCTCAGGGGTTGCTCCTATCTTGTGGACTTGGCCCTTTCTTTTACATCGATGACCACGTTCCCATGGTCCATTGCATGTGAAGCACAAACCCTTTTCTTTTAGGTCTTTCATTGCCTAACACATATGTCCATGATCTCGCTTCCCCTTACAATAAGGACATGTCCTTAGTGAATCGTCCCTTCTCGGCCCTTCCTCCTTGTGAGGGAGTTTGGTTGATGAGGAAGAGTTCTTGGATTTGTCCCTCGGTCCACTTTCTTCAAACTTCATAGCCTTTTGAATGGCTTCATCTAGGCGAGTGGGTTATAATGCACTCACCAAGCTTCTGACTGATCCCCTTAGGCCCTCTATGAACAAATAAGTGAGTCTCTCTTGGGAAATTTTAGGGACCATTACTGCTAGTCTTTGGAACTCAGCGGCATAGTTTTCAATAGTTCCATGTTGCCTTACTCTAGTAAGTTCACGGAAGTACCACTCGGGGTGTTTTTGGTCGAATCATTTGATCAACCTTTGAGTAAAGTCATCATAGGTCTTGACTTGTTGATGTCCTTGAGTTATGAGACCGTGATGCCACCAATCATGGGCCATTCCAGTTAGGTGTAACACGAAAAATTTGATTGCATTCGATTCCGTCATCGGGCTAAGGGAGAGATAAGTATCTAATTTCTGAACCCATGATCGGGCAGTGGTCTTGTCTTCACCATTAAAGTTAGGGAGAGTTAATTTGCTTACTCTACTCTTGAGTTCATTATCAATTGAGTTCCTCTCCACCCTCCTTGGAATAGTTCTTTGTTTGGCTTCACAATAGTCTTTAAAAGACACTAGCTCCCTTCTTTCAGGTTCTAACCTATAGTAGGCTTCCACAATCTCATCCACATCCATTACGGGGGGCCCATTGATATGGTTTTCTTCATTTTGCAAGAAAGGAGGTTGGGTGGGTCTAGAGATCATGTCCCATGAGGGGGTGAAAAGATTGTTTTCGGAAAGTTTAGAGTTGGCCTCTTTATTATTACTGCTGCTCAGATTTTGGAGGGCTTGAAGTAAAGCTTGGTTAGTTTTTTCATTTTGCTCCAAAAGGGCTTGGGTTTTCTTCTCACTAATTTCCATAAAGGTTCTAAGCTCGCCCCTTAGGGGGTCACCTATAAGGTCATCCCCATCGTGATTGTTCTCAAGGTTGTTCCTCGAGCCTTTCCTATGGTAGGTTTTCATAGTTTCCCACAGGATGGCAAGAAAGTTGCTCTGATACCACTGTAATGTCCCTTACCGGACTTGTCCTAGAATTTGCTTGTTGATTATGTTTAGGGGTTCTTCTATCAAATGAATTTTCTCCTAATTCAATGATCCTTAGATTCAAACCCTGTAATCACCAAATTAACACATTTTTTTTTGTTAGCATTAATATCTAAACATCCAAAGTATAAGCATAATTACAAGAGTAGTAATGAAACCAGAAGAGGAGTGGTGTGAGTAGATCTGCTAGAAGCTGTCCATCTAAGCCCAAGGGCACGAGCATACTAACAGGATGACCCACCCCTTGGCCCCGAGTTGAATGTCCAGCTCAAATCATTCCGTTCTTGGAGTGGCGTGCTTAGAGGAAACACTTACACTTGCTTTCTCTACATCCCGTCATCACCTCAAAAGACACATGACCTATTGGGGAAAGCCAGCGGAGCTTATAAGTGGCCTAGGCCTACCGCCCCTCCATGGCTACAGCAGATTGTTAAGCGGGACCCCCACCCCTCCATGGCCGCAACGGATTGTTAAGTGGGGTTTTTAGGCACCACTTTTCTCAGGCCCTTCCCCCTAAATAGGCTTAAAAACACATAGAAGACAATCTTTATACAATCAAATACATATGGATTTTCCTCAAGTCAATATCAACAATATTTAACATCATAATAAAACTAAAGAAATCATTATTCTAACAATTTGCACAATAACATTTACTATATAAGGAAAGCATTGCTTCTATGATTAGATCTATAATATCCACTATATATATGCATCCTTGTGACGGTCTTGTATCTAACCACACATAGTCCTAATGGTAATTCTTCCTACTGATATATAAGTAACACTTGTTCATATATCCAAATCGGGGTTAGTGACTAAACATATATATATATATATATATATATATATATATATATATATACATATCTACAGTATGTTTATCTCTTCTTAATAACGCAAGGAAATCAGTCATGACATAAGGAACTGTAAGTTATTCAAAACATATTAGAATGGAGTTCGCAACTATCTCAAAGCTCGGTTTCTTAGCCGGGTTGGTCAGTCAGATCGGTTTCTAGAGATCATGGATTATCGCTGGTCCAGAAAACGCACAATATAATTTCCAATATATGCTACCAGTATTGTTACGATTATCAATTTAATATTTGGATATTAGAAGATTAATGGCTAAGTGGGAATCCCTCACCTGAGCCGCTATGCTTCCCTATTGCTCTTTGCTTTCTTAGCTTGCTTTCTCCTCTCTTCCATGCCCCCTTGGACGACCATCAAAGACCCTATTTCTAGCGTATGATGCATCGCGACTTTTAGCCAGATGCCTCTGGACAAAAAGGAGGTGTCTTTTCATCGGTTCCATTATGCTCTGTCGGCTTTGATAGTATCCGCTCGAGGGATGACAATATTCGTCAAGTGTAAATTATTTATTTATTGATTTATTTATTTATTTTTAACCTGCCAGTGCCTTACATTGATTGGTATTTTGAAGGGCACTTCTCCCTTCCACTGATGCTATACCTATTTATTTAGATTGAGTTTTGAGTAATCGCCCAAGTGAATTATTCAATTATTTTATATTCATTCCTTTTAGATATTATTATTTATTATTTCTTTATTATTATACTATTAAATGTTTTATTTCATGTTGTTACAATTATAATATAATTATAATGTTAAATGGGAATTTCTTATACATTTTAAATTGTCAATATTATGATTGTGATAACATTTGAATTTGAATTTACATATATTATAATTATAATATTGCCTTTGGCAATTATAATTATATTGGATGGTTATCTTTAGTGTCATGATACTAAGGGTATGACATCACCCTGTGAAAAATTAACTACATGAATTTTTAGCAGTTAATTTTTCGTGATTGTGAATTTTCCTTTAATAAATTGCTGGCGGTGAATTTTCCTAGAGCCGCTTCAAACAATATATTGGTACAAAAATTTGTTGCATCTCTACCCCAGAGCACACAGGAAAGCAGCTTTGGAGAATGATTAGATGCTCGAGTTATTCATGAAACCAAATCTTGCAAAGGGATAACACGTTGTAGTTTTGTCCTTACTTAAAGTAAAACAGACCAAAAGTCGTCCATGTTTACATATGCATGTAGAGTAGAGTCGGTAAGAATTCAAAAAAAGTCTGTGATTACATAGGCATGTACAATAGATTCGGTAAGAATATAAAAGTCGTCCATGTTAACATCGCCATGCACAGTAGAATCGGTAAGAATGTTTAGGTTGAAATCAAAAAGTTACTGACACTCTTTATGTGAACATTATCAGGGTCCAATAAGCATAACACTTCCTATGATTGGAAGGTCCATGGTTACTGAACAAATCCTCTGGTTAATGTTGTCACTCCATGTTAATATGCCACATCTTTTCTAAGCTCCTCCTCTGTATAAATTTTTTAATTTCAACTCGTCATTTTCATTATGTTTATTCAAATAACAAAATTCCAGTGAGGTGGAAAAAGCATTAAATTTTAAAATAAAATATCATTTCACATGGCACAGCTCATCAATGTTGCGAATCTATTAGAAAATTGATAAATATGAATTTGTTTTCTTTTTCCTCTTCATCATAAAATTGCAAACATATTGCTGTTCTAATACAGAAAATGACATCTCTGTACAATTTTATCTCTTTACAATCTTACAATTCTATATTTTCCACCAGTAAAATGCTTGCACTTCTACGACCCGACAACCTAGAGTAAATATTTTTTTAATAAATGAATACTTACTTTCACCTACTGAACTTATAATTTTGTACATATTCCTTAACATGTCTTATGTTGTAAATTGGCATCTGAAGATGGAGAAAAGGACCGACTTAATCAACATCTAAAGATGGAGACAAGGACTGACTTGACTTAGTACAGAAAGATGGATGTTCAACCTTAAAGTGGTTTCATGAGGTTGTCGTGTTATAGATATTTGGTAAGGTAAGTAAGTGTATTAATATATCAATTAATTTAAGAAATTCTGAGTTGAGTTCATTTAAGTCAAAAGTATATTTTTATTAATTGTAGGATGTGATTGTTTGTCCTTTTTTTAAAATTGATTATGTTTCATTTGTCATTAGATTTATACATAAAAAATATTTTTTAGAAATTTATGAGTCAATAAAAAGTTGATTCATGCTTTGTGTAATTTTAGATATAAGTTAATCTAGAGTGGAAGGTCTAGTATTCTATTTATGGGGAACCTAAATTTAGATAGTTGATTTAAATATGATGATATCAAATTATAAGCTATATTACTATATAAAAAATAATTTTTAGACCTAACATCTAAACCAAACACTAGTCTAAATAAACCCTCTACATTTTCTAATTACGAGACTCTATAATGAGATAAGAGAGAAGACTATATTCATTGATATTGTTGATTATACCTTTTTATTTTGATGGACTTCAATTCAAATGGTTGGGTATATTTGAATGAAATTATTGTGAGGATTGAGAAACCATAAATTGTAAGTAAAATGGTTTGAGGGAACATTGAGGTGGTTGCAGTGGTAGCATTCACTCCAACATATTAGGACTAGTGGCATTAACTTCACCATTCATGCGATCAAAAGAAGGTTTAGTATATATAGGTTTATCTTCTATATGATTTCTCCTCTTTCTTATGGCTTTGGGTGTTCAACAATAAATTAAGAAACACATTAATGCATGTTTTGATTAGATTAAGACTAGAAGGGCTAGTACTCATTACAAAAACAACCATTGAGGTAGAAGAGAGGTGGTTCACAAAAAGCAAGACTCACGAGAAGTGAGGCAGGAAAGGACCACTAACAACCCAAACTTTTGACCAGAGCATGGAACTGGTTATAGACCACCTGCATAGAAAAGAAATTGCAACAACAAAGGACCATCCCAAAACACACTTGAGATGGAAAAAAACCCAAAACATGGCCATCAAGGTGGTTTAAAACCAAACTTCAACAAATCTTTCAAAGGAGAGGCAATGTGTAGAAACCCACCATTGAAGGGAGTCTTATCCGAAGGGATACCAATCTCAGCATCGAGGTTGCACTTATCCAAAACACCTTCATTAGAAAAGGGACCATGCTTAGGATCCATAGTTTTCCCCTCAACAAAGAGGATCCTTCAAACAAAGTCTGCACATTAATGCATGCTATTTCTAGATTTAATGATAATATGATATACATATTTAAATCTAAAAGGGGATATATATATACTTTTAACAAGGAGAGGTCACATACCATGATAATAAGAGTTTTGATTTTTCCATGTAGAAGGTAAAATTTTCACATATTTGTGGCACATCAAAGGGGTGATTTTTATAGGTATTGGGCACCAAAAAAAAGGTTTGTTTGAAAATATGTATGCAAACTAAGGCCAATTCTCCTTTCAATATCTTGGTGTCCTCAAATGAGAAGGAAACCTTATGATGTTTGGTAGCCCAAGAGAACTAAGGAAACAATAGTGATGGTCACCCAAAAGAGACATAGAGAATATGGGAAAATGGATCCTAAGAAGAGGTAAAAGATATTAGAAAGTGATATCAACATTAAAGGAATTCACCCAGAAAAATGGTGCCCCAAAAGTATTTAAGAATAACAAAAACATGGCATCCCGTAAGGGTGAGTAACTAATACACTATATTCCCTATCAATAAATGAAGGACCCAATATAAATCCTCTTAAAAAACTCTCAAAACCAATAAGATCATGTAACTTTCAAGCATGAAAACTAAACTTTTAGGTTTCAAACCTTTTCCTCCTCCATCCAAAGAAAAAGAAAAAAACCTTAAAATATAATCTTAAACTCCATGAAATATAATTTATTAAAAATATAAATGAAATGAGTTTAACTAACAATAAAAAAATATGGTTACCTATTTCAAATTCCAACAATAGATAAACTTTGAATCACACTAAAACTAGATAAAACTCACTTTTAGCATACTTTTCTCAAATCCAAAATAATATATAAGATATACATGATTATAACAAGAGAATAAAAACTACAAAATCATATGGATAGAAACAAGAGTCCTTGTCCACTCTTGATCCATGTTATTTATAAAAGAAGATAATCAAAATAAATCTCTTTTCTTCATCATGTAGTGAAAGACAAGTAAAAAATGTCCCAACCATCCTCCTCCTCTCCACTAACATGACTGATAATCCCACACACTCAATGCATAGATTAAATCTCATAATTATAAGTTATAGCTAAATTATTAAAATACATGATAAGCTTTAAGATAAATTTGAAAGATCCAATCATAAAGGAAATTAAAAACTATTCCTTGATGTTCTCATGGAAATAGGAGTTAGAATATGATTTTTTTGCCTTTTTTTCTTCTCTTGTAGGAAGGTTGAACATTTGAAAAAAAAAATGATTTGGGAAGGCCAATAGAATTGATATTAGAAGTCAAATTTAGAAATGTTTAGAGAGTTACAAATGAGGTTATTTAAGTGGAGGAGATAAAAGATTCATATCCAATTCCCAAAGAGGTAAAGGACCATTTAGGACTAGAGGTTGACTTAGAGGGAAAAATATTGATCAAGCATGTGAAGAGAGTTATACCATACAAGAGGTGGAATTATAGGGAAAATTTGAGTTCGGGTTTTTTACCATAGTTTTAATCACATACCTTGAATCTCACGCATTTACTCTAAAATTTTCTAAGTATAGGTTCTGTCGATCTTTTCCTAAGTTTCATGAACCTGGTCGGTCTTCGACGAGGTTATTATAACTACCCTAAGCCAATACCTTTATGAAAATGTTCAATTTTTTTCTCTTAATCTAGCTTTTTGAAGTATTGTCAGCCTCTAACAAAGTTCTTATAACTACTCCAAGAGTCGCTTATGCAAAGAAAAGATAATGATGAGGGAAAATTTTGATTTTAGAAATCATAAAAGGTTTGGAAACCTTTGTCAATCCTTGATAGGGTTTCACAAATCTCCTCATTGATCAATAATGAAAATGCTTATGCGAATTTATTTTAAAGGTTAAAGAAGATTGTTAATTGATAAATTCAAAGGTTATTATAACTATAGTGGACTTTGATAGTGTATGTGAAACTTATCTGAAGTTTGATGCCATTTCAAGAGTGGTACTTATCAACTATCAATAAGCATTCTTAACCATGTAATACTGTAAAGGTGCTAAATACATAACAGTAACATAAAATAGAGCCTATTATTAATGCAGGAAAAAGAGAGTAACATTCATAGAGAAGAAAAACACAAATCATGGAAATACAAATTTCTTTATATATATTCAAATATATATGATGTTACATTTATCATTTTTATATTTAAAAATGGGTGATTCTAGTACATCTTTTCAATCATAAAGAATGAAGATAAGGATGTGAATACCTTCCACCACCTCCTGCACATGTTCAATTTGGGCTGGTGAGAATTTTTTTCATTGGATTGTGCACAAAATGGGCAAAGAGTCCCATATCATTTTGCTCAATTCCAACACAAAGGAGAGAGATCACCTCTTTAGTGAGGTCATGGTGAAGCACCATCATAATGTAGATAGCATCACCTACTAAACCAATCCTTGGAAATGAATTCAACTCCCTAATGGACGCTCTCACCTTCATCTGGTACTCTAGCTGAACCAGGAACTTTGCAACCCTTATTCCCTAGTTTCTCTTTCCAAAAGTAAGAATCACTTTATATACAAAATGCTCTAAAAGCTTGGCATTGTACACATGGGCATGACTTAGGAAATTTTCTCTGATAATCTTCCCGATTACACCTTCTTCAACATCACCATGAATCAGGAAGACATCCCTCAACTAGTTTGTTACAAACCTTCAAAATTGATTAAACTCCACATCTTCAATTGTGATAAAATCACTCTTGGAGGAAGCATCACTCTCAATGCTCACCATAGCTGAACAATGAAATTAAAATGATGAAAATGAAGGTAGTTCCATTAGAATTTATAGAATAGATATGGCATGGTTAGTGAGATGTGTATATAATTTTCTTGGGAATAATTAACACTTGTAAGGACATAAATGCTACCTAGGAATTTAATGAAGAGGGCCATCAATGTGACATTATTACATTAAATTATCGAGTTCAACTAGCTGAAATATTAAGTTTACCTCTTTGTTGAGATAGTTCATACAAGCATAATCACAAAAGGATTTATTTATTAAATGAAAATTCTAGAAATTGCATGTCATTTGCATGTATGACATGTCACGAGGTCAACATACAAGAAAAAAGTGTTTTGAATGCATATCAAAATCAAATTAGGAAAATGAATGTGATAATGACTAATTTAAAAACAATCATAAATATTCTTGTTGTATTCATTTCTCTAAATTTGGGGGTAGTTTCACAAAACCATCACGTGATGTGATGTTTGTTATATTAATGACCAATATTTAAGGTTAGCACTTTATAAAATCATTTTTTGTAAGAATCTTAGGGGGTTTAAAATTATTTTCTAGATTACGCTATGATGTAATGGAGGGAGTAGGGAACACTTTGAATTGAATTTTAATTCTAGAATATTCTTTGTTTGTGAGCTTTGAATTATGAATGTGATGTGCATATTATATAAGTCTATTGGATGAGGCAAAGTTTGAAGTTTATTTTTTGTGAAAGATAGATTCTTGATGCTATGTTCACTTGTTTGGAATTAGGATCAATTATTTTGGAATAATATTTTATCTGCTATTATGGTTCTAGTCTTTGTGTGAGGGGGTTAATGGTTTTACTTAGTTCATCGCACTAATTTCATATATATGGATCAATGTTAGTTCAAATTTCTCTGCTTTCTGGTTAAAAACATACTCTATAATGGTTAGTTATAATCCTTGAGGGAGTTGTACCTTGATAAAAATTTAGAGGAAAGTCACAAGTGAAATTGTGCTCTTTCCTTGCTATTAGTAACATTGACCTTATTGTAATGAGTTATAAAGTTGATATTGATACACGTCAATAAGGCCAATCCATTTGCTAATAGATTTTTGGTGACTCTACTAGGGAAACGAATGAGACACATGTACAATCGCCTTGCCATGAATCAAGATGGTGTTACCACATGAAATTTTTTTCCTTGTATTGCAACCAGATCTTGATTGGACACAAGTCTAACAAGAATATATCATCTCTCAGTTAAATACCTTTGCTTGGAGATATAGGAGAAATGTTATGAATTATATGAGGGAAAACTTTATAATCAAAGAAGAAGAAGAAAGAGCACAACACCCACCCCAGAGAGTGGTAGAAAGACCTCCAAGAGCTGAAATTTATATGGTACCCTCATCTTCAACCTCATTTGAACTATAATCAGAACCCTCCACCAAATTCAAATGTTCCTCTAAGGAATTGATTCACAAAAGAAGATTTTGGGGGTTAGGGAAAGTCACCCTGAAATAAATAAGTTAATTTTCTTGAAATAAGTTGAGGACTCTATAATTTCCTTTAGGTGATAAACAAAAATCTATCTAATGCTCGTTATGACACCTCAATCTTGGAAAAACCATTTTGGACCTTTGGCTTTACCTCAATAGAGTATCTTACCCCATGGATCAAGGAAGAATTTCCAAAAAAAAATTTGGTAAAAAATTACAAGATCCTAAGGAGCATATTTTAGCCCTGAGGTATCATGTGGAATCATAGGAGTTTAGGACAAAGATGTCTTTGTGAGATTGTTTTTTGATAGTCTTATTGATGGTGTAGTATAATGGTTTTGGAATTTAGAGCGTGGATGCATAATTGGTTGGAGTGTTATGGAAAAGAAATTTCTTGGTAGATTGAAAGGTGTAGTGAACATTGTTGCTTCACTATGCCTGATTTAAGATTAAAATAGAGGAAGGATAACCCATCCATGATTTTGTTGATCAATTTAATAGGGACCTACAATGGATTCCTCAAATTGAGAAACCAAGTAAGCAGATTTAGTTCCATATTTTTATCTCTTCCTTGCATCATGAAGTTCAATTCATTCTAAAAAGGGATAATATATGTGGTCTTGAGCAAGCTCAATTGGAAGCAGTTAGCATAGAAGATGATTTAATTTCTTCTAGGGTGTGGAAATATAATGAAGTTAAAAAACATACCCCACTTTATAAGACACATAAATGTATAGTCCCAAATCCCCAAGCTCTATATTCACCAGATCTTTCTCGCCTTATTGTTGAAAATGTTAATCTCACTATTTTTTTCAAAACATTTTAAGGATTATATAATAGATAGCGAGGAAAATGAAATCCAAACCTAGTATATTGAAGTTTACAATTTGAGCTCTAAAATAATTAAAGATGATGCTAACTTGTTGAGTGAAGAAGAAGACTCCTCTCCTCAGGTAAGGCCTATGAATGTAATGCACTTTGAGTTCACTGGAAGGTTTAATCCTAGTATAAGTAAAGAGAATCCTAATGAAAGCTATCAGTTACCTAGGTCTTTGTATGTTCTCAAATTTGAAGTTTTTACTTTTAAATATACTAAGGAAAAATCATCTGATGTATTGATGAATGGTGACAATTTACCTACTGAAGAGGAGACTACTTTTGAATTCATAAATGTTATCCACCCAACCAACATATAGTCCAAATTAGAGGAATTGAACATCACTCCCATCTTAGACTAGAGTTAAGAAGATGGTAGTAGCAAAGATGGTGATTATGTGAGCATTCTTAATTATGAGGAGGTAAAAAAAAATAGCTATCCATCTCTAAACCAAGAAGGTATGTCTCTAAATACTTCTTCAACATTATATAGGATAATCAAATTAGAGCTCATCTTGAGCAAACAGGGGTACTAGAAAGTGAATATGATGAGAAATGGTTCATAAATTCTAACCCAATCTTTATTTTAGATGAATCATATGAAGTCATGAGTAATCCTTTGTTCGAGCTCCTAGATCTCGATATACTACCATCTTGTAGTGATAAGGTTTCCTAGAAAGGAGACCATGAATTTGGGGAAGAAAGGTCTGAAATAATGGAATATTGGAATACAAATGGATTAGGTGAAAACAAATTTGAAGAGAGTGGGACCTCGGTATGGTAAATTTTATTCACAAGCTTGAAAATATGGAGACTATGCTTTCATAGGGGGAAAACAATGGAGAGTTATGTGAGTCACAAGAACATGTAGAAATTACTAAATAAATTTCCATAGAATGTGAGGAGGACAAGAAAAATAAAACTATTAAGTCATCTAATTCACATGAAGTTTATAAATGGGAAGAAGGTCAGAAACTTGTTCTTGACCTTGTTAACAAAAGTGAGTTTGTTTGAGATATTAAATCCATGAAGATTATAGATAGGGGCATAGGAAGTATTATGTAGGGTTACATGTATTGGGAAGAAAAGGTATACGATGAGAAGTGGTGGTTCATAAGAATACTAGTTTACATCTAATTCTCTGATAAAATGAATACTTTATGGATGTTCTTATTTTCTTCTATTCTTCATAGGTTGCATGGAAACTCAAAATTTTTTACGAGTGGGATTTTCTCCTCACAACTAATGAATGGATTTGCATGATCCTCACTAATGCTTTCAATTAGGTATGATTTCTCTTTCCTTGTATATACTTCTTTTCGGTGTGTTTTCTATTTTGGTTTTTTCTTGTTGGTCCTATTTTGGTCCTCTCTCCATACATGACTTTGTTCCCAATGGACTAAACAGTGGTATTTAAGCATACCCCTAGGTTATTGGCTTCATCCTTGTAGTCTCTATCCTTAGACAGAGCCATTGTTACCACAATTTTGGTCACATATCCTAAATATCACACATTTACTCTAAAATTTTCTAAGTATAGGTTCTACTAGTCTTTTTCTAAGTTTTGTGAACCTGTTCGATCTCTGAAGAGGTTATTATAACCCCATCCCAAGCTGATTCCCTTAGGAAAATGTTCAATTTGTTCTCTTAGTCTAGGTTTTTGAAGTATTTTTGGCCATTAACAAAGTTCTTATAACTACTCCAAGAGCTGCTTATGTAAAGAAAAACAAATGTTGAAGGAAAAGTTTGATTTTAGAACTCATAAAAGGTTTGGAAACCTTTGTCAATCTATAAAAGGGTTTCACAAAACTCCTCGTTGACTGATAATAAAAATTCTTATATGAATTTATTTTAAAGAAAGGTTAAAGAAGATTGTTAAGCGATAGAAATAGAGGTTATTATAACCATAGCAAGCTCCGATGATGTATGTGAAACTTCTCTAAAGTCTGATGTCATTTCAAGAGTAGTACTTTTCAACTATGAACAAGCATGCTTAACCATGTAATAATTTAAAGGTGTTGAATACGAAATAGTAACATAAACCAGAGCCTATTAGTAACGTAAGAAAAAGAGAGTAACATTCATAGAGAAGAAAAACATAGATCATGGAAATACAAAATTCTTTTTATATCTTCAAATATATACATCGTTACATTGATCATTTTTACATTCCAAAATGGGTGATTCCAATACATATTTTTAATCATAGAGAATGAAGATAAGGATGCGAATCCCTTCCATCAGCTCCTACATGCATTTAATTTGGCTTGGTAAGAACAAATTTTTATTGGATTGCACAAAATGGGAAAATATTCCCATATCATTTTTCTCAAGTTTGACATGGAGGAGAGTGACCACCTCTTCAGTGAGGTTATACTTAAGCATCGTCATAATGCAAATAGTATCACCCACTACACTAACCCTTGGTAATGCATTCAACCCCCTAATGGTTGCTCTCACCTTCATCCGGTACTTTGGCTGAACCAGGAGCTTTGAAACTCTTATTCCCTAGTCTCTCTTGCTAGAAGTATGAATCACATTATATATAAAGCTCTCTAGAAGCTATGTATTATGCACATGAGCATAGATCAGGAAATTTTGTTCGATAAACTTCTTGAGTACATCTTCTTCAACATCACTGTGAACAAGAAGACATCCCTCAACTGGTCTGTCACCAACCTTTAGAATTGATTACACTCCACATCTTCAATTCTAATAAAATAACTTTTGGAGGAAGCATCTCTCTCAATGCTCGTCATCACTAAACAATGAAATTAAAATGATGAAAATGAAGGTAATTACCTTGGGATTTATAGAATAGAGATGGCATGTTAGCGAGCAATGCAAATGATTTTCTTAGGAATAATTAAAAATTTCAAGGACATAAATGTTTCTCGGGAATTTAATGAAGAGGGTTGTCGATGTGATATTATTACACTAAATTATTGAGTTCAACTATCAAAAATCTTAAGTTTTCCTCTTCATTGAGATGGTTTGTACGAGCATAATCATATAAGGATTTATTTATTAAATACAAATTTTGGAAATTGCATGTCATTTGCATGTATAACATGCCATGAGGCTAACATATAGGAAACAATGTTTTGAATACTTGTCAAAATCAAATTGGGAAAATGAATGTAATAATGACTGATTTAAAAATCATCATAAAGATTTTTGTTGTATTAGTTTCTCTAAATTTGGGGGTAGTTTCATGAAATCGTCACTTGATGTGATGGTCATTATATTAATAGCCAAGATTCAAGGTTAGCACTTTATATCATCATGTTTGTAAGACTCTTAAGGGGTCTAAAATTATTTTCTAGATTACATGTGATGTAATGTAGGGAACAAGAAACACTTTGAATTGAATTTTAATTCCAAACTATTCTTTTTCTATGGGCTTCACATTATGAATGTGATGTGCATATTGTATAAGTCTATTGGTTGAGGTAATATTTGAAGTTTATTTTTTGTGATAGATAGCTTCTTGATGTAACTTGTTTGGAATTAGGATCAATTCTTTTGGAAAAATATTTTGTCTACACCATTATGGTTCTAGTCTTTGTGCTAGGGGGTTATTGGCTTTATATAGTTCATAATAGTGATTTCATATTTATGGATTAATGTTAGTTCACCTTTCTTTGCTTTTCAGTTAAAAGAGTACTCTATAATGGTTAGTTATAATCCTTGAGTGAGTTTTACCTCAATAAAAATTAGAGGAAAGTCACAAATGAAACTGTTATCTTTCCTTGTTGCTAGTAACATTGACCTTGTTGTAACGGGCTATAGAGTTGATATTGATACACTTCAATAGGGCCAACCCATTTGATAACAAGGTTGAAAATTATAGACGAGTATGTGTTAAGAAAAAGGGAAAATTGTTAGATATGATTCAATTATGGAAATATTACAAGTGTTTCCACCAAGAAAGGAATAATAAATTTCATCTTGAATAACCAAGTAATGATAAATATATGTTAGGGGTAGAAATCAAGGGGCAGGAAAACTAAGGTGCACAAAGCTAGAGTAGAGAAATACTGAAATTCTCAATACAAAAACTCTAGAAGCTCTCCTTGAAGAAAAATTTGGAAGCTCTCCTTGGAACAAACACTGGAAGCTAATATAGCAACAAAAGATTGGATGATTGCCCTACTATAAAGAAACACTAGAAAAATCTTACTAGAGAAAACTTTAGAATTTGATTGGAGAAACAAGAGATTGATGTATGATGTGGGGCTGAAATAAAGTGCATAGATCAAAATAATACCTTCAAAAGTGACATGATGTCCATGTAATTCTCTAGTATACCCCTAAGGAAAGAAATGAAATGAAATGTACTTGGGGAAGAAACTAGAAAAAGTGCAAGGATGGCTTAATAGAGCTCCTCAATACCCTTCCAACACCATAAGAATTATGAAAATTGAATATTATGGAAAAAAAATTATGAGCTAGGGAGCCAAAAATGAATATTTGACTTCAACAAAAATACTAAAATCAAACAAAAAAAACTAGGAAAATAACCTCCTCCACTACAAAGTACTCGAAGCTAGCTTTTAGATGATATCTCATTTTAAAAAAAAATGGAAACTATCACAATAATCTACGGACCTTGAAAATAATTTCCCAATTAGGGCATTAAGGGGCCAATTTTGGGTCACTTTACCATCAGCCCCCAAGTACCCATATAACCACATGCAAAAAAAATGAATTTTTTTTGTTGTTGTCACCAACAGACGTCATTGGGATTGAGAAGTTGGTGTCAAAAGGAAAAGGGACACACCAACTAAGGATTTAAGAACCCTCTAAGTAGGATGAAACCTCCAACCAAAACCATGGGCTAAAGGTAAACAATTTTTTAAATTTAAAAAAAATTAAAATTAAAAAATTACCTATCATTCCTATTGTGCCAACACTGATACAAACTGATGTAGGAGCTTGCATCATTGATGTGTAGAAGAATATTTATGCAAAATATGCCAATTCACTTGACTAAATATACACCAATGACTAAAAATTCTAATAGCATCATACAATAGGGTTGATTATGAATTTGCACAAATCTAAACAACCATACAAAAAATGATGATGGATGAAAAAAATTGATATTGTAGTGTAGAAAAATGCATCCCTTTACATTTTCACACTTTTTTGGGCCCTCCCTGTTAAAATTTGGCTTATTTATGCCTTAATTGGTCCTATTTTGCATCCACAAGCCTAATTAATTGCATTTTTCTAAGGATAATCTTGAAATTTAATAAATGAAAAATCATAATTTAATGTTTTTGGCTATGTTCCAGATTTAGGGATCTGGGACTCATATTCCCAATGGGGTGTATGGGTGCTCCTTGGGTCTCAGGACCTAATTTTAAATGAGATAGTGAACATAACACTTCTTGAAATCTATGTCCTAGGTTTAAGCCTTTGGGACTCATATTCCCAACCTAGATTTAAGCCTCTAGGACTCATATGTCCTAGGTTTAAGCCTCTAGGACCTATTTTAATTTAAATTCTTGGTTGTAGTTTATTATCCTAGATTTGATGTTGGCTTGTAGTGTTGTAATTTTGAGAAATTAAGCATCAACAAGTATAAATACAAGGTTATTTCACATAATTTCTCCTAGAAATTTCAATTATCCATGTATTCTAGCAAGTTTGTGAGATCAAGAGCATTCAAGAGAAAATCATCAAGCATTTAGAGCTATATTCAAGATTCAAGCATCATGTCAAAGTATTCATGCATCATGTGTGTTTGTGAGATAACATTTGTGATGTAGGTTTCATGATTCAAACAAGCATTCAAGACAAAGTTTTAAGCATTCAGTCAAGAGTCGTGATCCACATCCATTGAAGCCATTTGACACAAGTTTGCAACCTTCATTGCAAGGGTTTGGTGAGTTGCAACATAGAATTTGTTCATTCATCATTTCTTCATACTATTTTATTTCATTTCAAGGTTTAATTACCAAGGAAGACACCTATTCCCTAACAAAACACCATTTTTCTCTCTTAATGTGTGTTTGCAGATCTAGGTGAATTAAAGCTTGAAGAACCTTTGAAGGAAAATTTACAAAAGTTTTTGAATTTTTCATCTTCACAGAAACTCACCTATAAGAAAAAAATCATATTTTTAGACCTAAAGATTAGATAGGAAGGAAGCTATAGAAGATCACTAGAGGCTACAAAAGTATCATTCAAACCCTAGCAATAAAACTAAATCAAAAACCCAACCCCTATTCCCTAAAAGAACACCATTTTTCTCTCTTGATGCGTGTTCGTAGATCTACGTGAATTAGAGCTTGAAGATCCTTTGAAGGAAAAGTTGCAAAATTTGTGAAAGTTGTCAAGAAGTTATCATCTTCATGGAAACTCACGTATAAGATAGAGTTCAGACTTTCAGACCTATTTAGATTGGATAGGAAGGAAGCTTCAAAAGATCACTAGAGGCTACAAAAGTATCAGTCAAACCCTAGCAACAAGAATAAATCACCCAACTAGGAGTATTAGTCCTAGTACACCCTTTTTGACATCTTTCTGTAGATCCTGGTCAGTCACCAGAAGATTCTAGATTCTTCCCAGAAACCTTGTGATAGGACTAAATCACCCAGCCTAGCATATCAATCCTAGGGCACTTCAAAAGGTATATTTCCAGGGTTTATAGACCTTGTTTTGGCCTCTCCACTACTCTAGGTACTTTTCTGTTCCATTTTGTTTGTCAACTTGATTTCATTCTTTCAAGTTTCTAGGGTTTGTGCATAAGTGTTTGCATTTTTCCTTTGAAGCTTTGTTTAATGGTGAATGACCATCCAATTTCAATAGGAATCCCCTAGCCATCCCTCAATTGAGTCACTTACTTGAGTGATCTAGGTTTCCTAATGAACTAAAGCGTGAAATATGATAAATTCGATTTCCCAAAAGGTGGAACCCTATTTCCTTTATGTTCATTTTGGTGAAGCTAACCTTTGGACCCTTGAATTTCTGATTTGGAGAATATTGTAGTACTAGATCTAGATTTCTTTAATGTTGCATTCGATTTGCATTAGTTGAATTTCATTTAGGAATTCTAAATCTTGTATTAGTGAAAAGTGCATTTAGCTTGTTTTTTTGCATTTTGAATCATTCAATTTCATTTGAAATCTGTAATTGTAAACAGTCATTGAGAATACAACCTAGACACATTAAAATCAACTCATAATTTTTTATTCAGGCTTAGAAACCCTAATCTATGACTCATTCGCCCACTTGGGTGATTTAGTCCTAGTACAAGTCTTTTTTCTAGATTTATGTGTATTCTATGCTCTCTATTTTTCACTATCTGAACCTGTCAAAAACCCTAAGTGGGACCCATATGCCCATCTAGGCATATTAGTCTTTGGTTAGGTCTGAATCTGCATTTTAAAGCCATAAAATATTGTCATCTGTGCTTTTGGTTTCTATCTTTGGATTACTGTTTCAGTTTGTAGAATTATTGTGATTGGAAATATTTTCAAAATTGGTTTCATTTCAAGTGCATTTGTAAAAATAAGAATTGGAATTAAAGCATATCATTTATCTCATGTTCATTGCATTTATCTCTCATTTGTTATCCTTCCTTGATTTACCTTTGTATGAGCTTTACAACTTGATGTCCTATTGCTAATACTATAGTGAGATATAGTTTGAGACTCATGTCATCCTGCGATAACACAATCATCATGGATCTTGGGTTATCTAGATCTTTCACTCATAGTGTTGACACTAGTGCACTAGGTATGGACCACAATGTTGATAAATCTTTACCATCAAGTAGTATGACAAGTGTTGAAACAATGGTTGGTAGTGTCCCTCAAGAAAACCTAATCCAAATCCATGAAGAATTGGAAAACCTACAAAACCTAGTGAGTACTGAAAACATTTCCAACATTGCTATTCCTACCATAGTTAACATACATTGAATGATTGAAAGTGAAAAAGAAACAAATATTGCATGTAATTTAGCTTAGATTTTTGACAAACATCTTACCTCAATGACTAGTTGTGCTCAAACTTTAAAAAATGATCAAGTCAAGGAGGAGCCCAAATTCATCTTCCTACAACCATTGCCTCTATTCCTGCTTACACCAACCCTTAAGTTACCACAATGATGCAACCTACTAGTAATTTCATTCCTACCTTGGGTATTTATACCAGCAATCCTTGTACCTTTGTGGCAACTCACATCATATCTCCTACCACTTTACCTCCCATAAGTGTTCCATTCACTGGATCCTCAAACACATATATACCTCCACCATATTCACCTCCATCCCAAAACACAACCAATGATGATATCCTTAACCAAATCTTACAAAATGTTTCATCCCTTCAACGATAAATTTCCACCATAAAACAAAACCAAAATAGCCAACCTTCATACTATGTCAGAAGCAATTCCTTAACCTTGGAGATATTAAGAATTCCAATACCACAAGGTATAGAGATTCCTAGGTTTGAGAAATATGGAGGGAAAGGAGATCCTTCTAACCATGTTTCTGATTACACCACCTTATGCAGTGATTTTTCCCTTGAAGATAATATCTTGCTAAGCTTTTCCCTAGGTCCTTGAAAGATACTACTTTAGAATGGTTTTCCTCATTACCGAATAACTCAATTCATTCATTCAATGAACTTGTTGAGGAATTTATCAACCATTTCCAAGTGCATATGACTCCTAAGATGACATTGGCTGATTTGATGAGATGTAAGCATAAGGATGATGAAAAGGTTATTGACTTCATTTTAGGCTACCAATTGCTTTATTCCCAAACTAACATAAAGATTCCTGATCCTCACCTTCAATCATTTTTCATTGAGAACTTACAAAATAATATGCAAGATAAGCTTGGCATGATGAAATTTCCTTCCTTGGTACACTTGTGTACCCCCTTCGTGATTATCAAAACTTAGTTAGTAGATGTGAAACAAAACCCACCTCTAGCCATCCTAAAAAGTTTGAATCCGCAACTCAAAACCATTACCAAAATTTTAGGAAACAAAATAAAGGCTTTCTTCAACTAAATCCCCCTCAACCAACCCAACATGTTGATACCCAAGTGGTTGCTATAAAGAAGAAAAATTCTTTTACATTTGGGGATTTGAATAGACAATTTACTCCCTTACTTGATACCGTCCATAACACCATGTTACAAATTACCGAAAATAACTTGATTTCCTTACCTCCCATTAAAGATCTTGAGCCTACTAAGCCATTACCTCCAAACTTTAGATCAAATTCCTATTTTTCATTTTCACTGTCAAAATGGACATGATACAAAACATTGTAAGTGTCTTAAAAACATGGTGCAAGACCTCGTTGATTCCAATCATATTCAAATTGGTGGTGTCAATGGTCAAGTTAATAAGTCTGTTGCCCCTCCCAACCAAAACCTATAAATCTTTACCAACCCCATGCCAAATCATAATATTTCATTTGTCAAAGCTAGTGAAACTAAGAATGATGTGGTGAATGTTGACATAGATGATGACAACATGGATACTAATGAAAAAATTCCTATGGATAGTATGGTGGGATTGATTGAAATTCAACCTTGTAAGGGCCAAACTAAAATTCCTCTTGACATTGCTTTCTCATCAAAAGATATAATCAGAAAGGCACCTAATGGTCCTCTTTACATAGCTGGCCAAATCAATGACAAGCCCACTAATGGGATATTAATTGATATCATATGTGAAGAGAATGCACATGATCACTGAATAATTATTACTTGTACATGAACTCTACCAAGATAGATATGATAAACCGAAAGCATGGATAAAAATGCATAATGGTTTTGCTTTCCCTATGATAGGTTCGATCACCCTTCCTTTAAAAGTTGCACCAAAACAATTAGATGTCTCATTCTCCATCATCTTGATGTTAGATCAATTTCGTGTGAAGCTTGGTTACCCAGGCTATGCTCCATGGAAGCCATCTCGTCGATTGTGCATAAATTATTAAAATTTTCCTTGGAAAATGAGATCTTTACTGTGCACCATAGTGGTTTTAATCCTGTGTCTTCCCATGGGAATTCCTCATTGGATTTATTTTCCAAATCCTATAAAAAGTTTAAGGAAAAATGCATAGTAGAATTATCCCTTTGAAACATGCCTCAACCCATGATTGAACCTCCTATCCTTGATGAAACCATGATTGAACCAAAAGACCTTCTAAGTAACCAAGAACAACCTAAGATAGATCATTTTCCCATCTCCTACAAATGACCAAGAGACAACCAAAACAATCCCATTGTGCCTCCTAAGATAAAAAAAAGTTTACAAAGATAAAGATAAAGTGGTTGAACAACCTCCCATGGTTCCTTCCATTCCTCCTCTAAGGGAAGAGAAGAAACCCATGGTTGATAAATATTGTCCTACACAAACAAAAATTGAAAATCATACCAAAAGAAACATAAATTATAGAGAGCATAGGCATAGATGTCGTACTATTACTCGAAGGTTAAATGAAGAGAATAACAAACAAAAGCAACATCCAAACTCTAGTGAAGCAATACACGATGAGTCTCCCTCTTCACCAAAACAAAAAGATCCTATATCACAACCATAAAAAGGAATAGAACCGTCTTTGGACATTATGATTTGACCTCCCATTGTGATTAACTTGGATAATGATGATGAGATTTCTAAAATTAATGAAGAAGTTCATAATGAGTTGAATTAATTTTTTTCTTCTTCCACGAGCTTAGACGATAATAACCATGTTGATCCTCCTAAAAAGAGTGACTCACCATGTGTTGAACTTGGTGATGCTCCTAATATCACAATTGTTGTTGTCTCTTTGGCTAGTTGTTTGCCTTCTGCATATGATGAACAAGATTAGGATGGGGATTACCTGCTATAGGTTGACTTGCATGTGCCTTACTAGTCTTCTATTTGTTTTCTTTTTTCATGTTATGTGTGTGATTACATGTGTAATGTGATCTCTCGTACCATTCTATTTGATGTATCTCTCTCTTTATGACATTCCTCTATTTGTATCTACATTCTTCTATATGTCATAAATATTTATCTTTTCTTTGTCTTGTGTTTTCCTTTTGGAGATGATGCAATGCACTGAGACATTTAGGTCTCTTCCATGTTGACCCAAAAATGACCTAGGCCTGCAAGCTTCATTTTTACCACTTTTCGTCCTAGCATAATTATGACACTTTAATTATGTTCCTAACCCATCTTCAACTATTAATTAAATAATTCACAATTATTTAATTAATTCAAGGTCTTCTATTCTTCCTGATTATTAAATGAATAAATCATATTTATTTAATGCGTCACTAATTATCTAAAGTCAATTCATAATTAAATAAAGTTCTCATTTTATTTAATTAATCTTTGTCATTAATGTCCTCCTGACTATCAAATAAATATATTTTAATATATTTATTCAATATGTCACTAATTCCTAAATCCTCTCTTTTAATTAAATAGATTTGCTAATTTATTTAATTAATTAACAACTTCTTCTAGATTAAATAATTATTTTTAATTATTTAATTACTGTATGTGACACTTCTTTATTTTTAAATAAAACAATTTATTTAAAAATGTCTCACATAGTTAACTGATTCTTCTTTTAGTAATTAATTTCAAAAATCAATTACTCATTATCTCACAAAATCCATATTTTGAATTAATTTAATTCAAAATGGAAATATTCTTCTACAAATCAAGTAATTTCTAAAATTACTGATTTTCTAAAATCCCATCTTCTTATCTTCTGATTTTTGCTAATTTCATCTCAATTGTCACATTTATCCTTGATTTAATTTATTTAATTAAATCTTATTCACACATTTGGGCATTTTTCCCTAACCCTAATTGAGAGTTGCCATTTTGAATCTTACCCATTGATTCTAGGGCATTTTCTCAATCTCTCATCTCATCCGTCCGTGCAAAATTGCGTTTTCTATAAAATGACAATTTTGCTCTCATTTTAGGGACCTTGATCTTGAATTTCTTAAAATCATTTTAGATTCCTTGTTTATTGTCATTTCTTGCATTCTAGCCATTAGTATTCGAATATTTGCACTTAGATTTCATTTTCTATTTGCATAAATCTTTTAAAATAAATGCTTCAAAGTCTTGTTTGGGTCTAGGCATATAGAGTTTGCTCCTCAAAATCTGAGGCCATCCATTATTACAGTAAGCTAGGAGGTATAATAGAAGTTAGTCATGGAGGAGAGAAATGGGTGAGACTGTTCTAGTTTCATTCCTTTTCTTTCACATTTCTCCTTTGCATTTTATTGTGTTGATTGGATAATATTGCATGCATGTGATACTAACTTATTATGTTTTGCAGAAATCCTTCATTACAGTACCTTACCCTATTTTGCATTTACAATAACTGATATATGGCCACCTTGCATAACAAACTTTTCTTGCTTGTGGAGCCATCTTTTTTGATCATGGGTGTTAGCATACAAAGTTTTGCTTGCCTCATGAATCTCATTGTTCATGTTGTGTGGCTCCTTATCAAAGCTATTAGGAGGTATAGCTTTGGTATGGTTAGTACATATGGAAGCCAACCATAGGCATGACTTTCCCATAGCCACTTGCTTGTTTGTGTGGGTGCATACCAGTCGCGCGCGTGTGTGTCTCACCTCTCTGGGGGCTCACCTAGTGGATACCAGATTCCACTAGCTCATGTGAGCATGTGTTTTGTTTTGCATAGTGAGAATTGTGTTCCACTTGTAAAAATTTTTTGGAAAAAAAACTTAGACTTGGTCTACATCGTTTTGGACGAACTGTCGAGGCTTGATCCACCCTCTTTTTCCTTTTTTTTCTTCTTTATGTCTTTGGTATTGTATGCTTGTATCTTGTTGTTGCTTCATACATCATTCACATGTGTGTTATTTTTCACCTATGTTGGTTCACCATAGGATCTCAATTCTGGGGGCTTGATCATCCCTCTTGATCGTTGTCATCCTATCCCACTAGCATTAGCACACTTGGACCCCTCTTGATGCAAATTTGTCTACTTTAGTGTGAGTTTGATGCAAGGCCATCCTCTCACTAAAGTGGGGGCTAAATGTAGTGTAGAAAAATGTATCCCTTTACATTTTCACACTTGTTTGGGTTCTCCATGTTAAAATTTGGCTTATTTATGCCTTAATTGGTCCTATTTTGCATCCACAAGCCTAATTAAATGCATTTTTCTAAGGATAATCCTAACATTTAATAAATGAAAAATCATAATTTAATATTTTTAGCTATGTGTTCTAGATTTAGGGATTTGGGACTCATACACCCAATGGGGCGTATGGGTCCTCCCTGGGTCTCATAACCTAATTTTAAATGAGACATTGAACATAACACTTCTTGAAATTTGTGTCCCAAGTTTAAGCCTCTGGGACTCATACGCCCAACCTAGCATATGAGTCCCACTTTAAACTAGGACCTATTTTAACTCAAATTCTTGGAGGGATTTTATTATAGTAGATCTAATGTCGGCTTGTAGTGTTGTAATTTTGGGAAATTAAGCATAAACAGGTATAAATACAAGGTTATTTTATATAATTTCTCCTAGAAATATCAAGTATCCAAGTATCCTAGCAAGTTTATGAGATCAAGATCATTCAAGATAAAATCATCAAGCATTTGGAGCTACATTCAAGATTCAAGCATCATGTCAAAGTCTTCATGCATCATGTGTGTTTGTGAGCTAACATTTGTGATGTAGGTTTAATGATTCAAGCAAGCATTCGAGAAAAAGTTTCAAGAATTCAATCAAGAGTCAAGATCCACATCCATTGAAGCCATTTCACATAAGTTTGCAACCTTCATTTCAAGGGTTTAGTGAGTTGCAACATAGCATTTGTTCATTCATCATTCCTTCATGCTATTTTATTTCATTTTAAGGTTTAATTACCAAAAAATTTTGCGTTTCACCAAGGAAAACCCCTATTCCCTAACAAAAAAATAATTTTCTCTCTTGATGTGTGTTTGTAGATCTAGGTGAATTAGATCTTGAAGATCCTTTGAAGGAAAAGTTGTAAAAGTTTTCAAGAAGTTGTCATCTTCATGAAAACTCACCTATAGGCTAGAATTCAGACTTTCATACCTAAAGATTGGACATAAAGGAAGCTAATAAGATCAATAGAGGCTATAAAAGTATTACTCAAACCTTAGCAATAGGACTAAATCACCTAATTGGGTGTATTAGTCCCAGTACACCCTTTTTGACATCTTTTTGTAGATCTTGTCCAATCACTAGAAGATTCCAGACTCTTCCCAAAAATATTATAGTAGGAATAAATTGCCCAACCTAGCATATTAGTCCCAGTGCACTTCAAAATTCAAATTTCTGTGGTTTACAAACCTTGTTTTTGCTTCTCCACTCCTCTAGGTACTTTTTTGTTTCATTTTTTTGTCAACTTGATTTCATGCTTTCAATTTTCTAGGGTTTGGGAATAAGTGTTTTCATTTCTCTTTTGAAGCTTTGTTTAATGGTGAACCCCCATCCAATTTCAATAGGAATCCCCTAGCCATCCCTCAATCGAGTCCCTTGGTTGAGGGATCTAGGTTTACTAATGAACTAAAGTGCAAAATAAGACCAATTCCATTTCCTAAAAGGTGGAACCCTATTTCCCTTATGTTTAGATACCCTTGAGACAAAGTGCCCAATTTGATAATTTGATAGATGATATTTTAGTTTTCAAGCCTTTGAACATGATTGCAGAGTCAATTTTGGCCCAAAGTTATCTTAAAATTTAGCTACCTCCTATATTTGACAACCTTCACCCTACTTGAAACCCTTATAGATCTATTTGAATATGTCATTTTTTGATGAAACAAAAGTTAATTCTAACTTTCTTTGACACCCTATATCCAACTATGAGGTCCTTGAAATCCCAAAATACATGTATACACAAAATTTAATCCAAAATATGTCCCTCAGATCCAAGGAGTAAAAATGATGGATCTTTGATACTGTACAGAAGCTGAAAATTAGCTTACATGCTAGAATCACCTAAAAAAAAATATAACCTTTTGAAAGAGTATGGAAAGATAATAGCTTTCTTGGTATGATGGTAGAATGATTTATTGAATATTAAATGTACATGAGATACCTTACTTATATACAAGGTTGAGTGATATGATTAGATGAGATTATGACATGTGCCTTAATCCTATACAATGAGATAACTACCTAAAAAATTATTAAATTCAACCTAGGAAAGTAGAATTAAATGTCAAAAGATAAGATAGGATTTTATCACAACCAACAAAATTTTAGAAAGATCCCCTAGGACTTAAGTAAACTTAAGTATGTGAATAGGACCTACTAGTGAAATAGTTAGGTAAAATACCATATTCACACCAAAAGGGGAGACACAGGAAACAAAGCATAGATCTAATATCTATAAATCAAAATTAAGTAAAAATAGGATATATGATAATTTTAAAATATCCAAATTACTTGTCCTTAAGAAATCATATATTTTGATTCTCCACTATCTAAAGGCCTTCTCATTTTGCATTGTATAATAGATCTTTCCATCAAACCAAATACTCCTTGGTGCATGCTCTGCTATCTAAAGGCTTTCTCTCATTGCATATTCTACTAGGATATCTTTCCATCAAACCCAAAACTGCCTTCATGTTTAATCTTCCATTTCCTCACATCCAAGACTAATTCAAGAATCAAAATAAAATTTCCTTCTTCATCAATAAGAGGAAACTCATATAAACATACAATATATTCCCAAAGTGATCATTTGAGAGAAGACACATAAAAAATATATTGCGAATCTTACTTACCTCTAGAAAATTTAACTTGTAGGAAACTTCATCAATCCTTCTCAAAATTTTGTAAGGCTCATAAACATAAAGTTTAATATTTTTAGACTTGCATTCCTTTAAAGAATATTGCTTATATGACTATAATCTCACAAAAACCATGCATTCAACCTCAAATATTCTCTCAATTTTATGATGGTTTGTATACATATTTTTTGATTCTAAGCTTGACAAAGGTTATTATTGAGTGAATTCATTATGTGCTAGTTTTTTTGATTAAATAACTCACTTTTGGGAACCTACTATTTGATAGAAATATGTCAAAAAATATTTTTTCTTGATACTCATACAAATACATGATTGACAATAATAATTTTACTTGACCTCTCTAGTGGAAATTTGATCTCTACTATTTATATTTACAATGGATGAAGAATTTAAAACTGGATTATATAAAACTAAACATCCATTCACATGAAATAGTTAAAGGATAGGTTTGGACAATATTTAAGTTAATTTGGATATATTTTTGGTTTACTCAAATTGGATTTTAGATGAGAAACTTTATTTTTGAAAATGTTATCATTCAATAATCAATGGCTAGCATGGTTGGATGTTCTTTGAGACCCTAATTTATAATGGAGTTTATGTTCTTTTATATTCTTAAATTACAAGAAAATCTTATGGAATGGTAGATGTTGGAGGTAAAAGGATGTAAGTAATTAATCCTCTAGAAAATTTATGGCATGTCAAGGTAGAAGCACATAGGTGGAATAATGAAGTGGTTGGGACATAAGATTAAGGTGTAAGCTAACGTGGAATGTGTGCAAGAGCAAATTATCATGCATTGGTTGACATAATATTTAATAATAATGAAGGGAAGTTTATTAGAAGACATTGATTACACTCTTAGGATGGAAAATATTTTTTGGATGTAAAATTTAAGGGTAATTTTTTTTTGAATAAATGATAATGTAACACAAAAAAATCACCATTCTACCAAAATTAGAGGATAATCCAACAAGATAGTACATATTGAAGCCTTGAGGGGACTTGTTATAATTAATATACAGACCATCCACAACAAAGGACACTATTTCTATAAGGATATCTTGGTCAATCATTGGGGGAGGATCATAAGAACAAAGAGGCACACATGAGTTTCTTTTTAATAAGATTTTATGTCTAGTAATATATTATGTCAACGTAACTTTTTGTAAACCAATTTATTAGAAGAATTTTGTGTTACAACCTTTTATTTGGGAACTATGAAGGCTTTGGGACTAGCTGATTTCCAAGTTAGTTTTTCTAAATATTTTAGAATATTGTGGGTTAGGATGTTGTGCTTGTTGCTAATGAGTGTAGGATTGAGATGGAAATGTTAAAACGTTGGAAAATTACCTTACTTTTTCTAATTGCAAAGGTATACTCTATAGGGTGTTTTATTCCTTTCATCCCATTTATTGTACAACACTATTTATAAGTATTACCAAGCTCATTTAATGTAGATTGAAATATTGTATGTACACAAAACTATCTCAAATGAGCATGGTGGTTTTAGGTAGCTAGATATATATTGGACAAAATAATTGTTTCTCATGAGATGATACATTTTTATCAAATAGAATAACAAGGAAGGTATGATCTTGAAACTAGACATATATAAAGTGAACAACCATGTTGAATAATATCTTTTTTATTGTATCCTTGAATGACTCATTTTAGTATAGGGATGAAAAATATGAATGATAATTTTTATCCAAATGGCCTCCTTTTCATTCCTATCTATGTAATCTTCAGAGAATTATTTTAGGCATAAATATCTTTGTAACAAGGTGACCCCCATTCACTTTTTTTCATTTTTTATTATTGTATAAGCTTTGAGGCATATGGTCAAACTAGAGTTCAAAAAGGGTAATTTTACTAAGTTTTAATTTTTGATGAGGCTAGAAATTATTACTCATCTAAAATTTATAGATGACACCTTGTTCTTAGTAAAGGCCTTAGCTAAGGAGGCTAAATATATGGGGAGTTTTTACAACCTTTCAATGTGTGATGGGAAAAAGAATTAATGAGATTAAATCCAATATTTATTTCTTGAAAGATCATGGAGAAGATTTTATAAAAACTATCAAAGTTTTTGAGCACCTATTTGGGGATTTCTCTCTTGGATAGTGTTACCTAGATTTCAGTTCTCTCTCTTAAAATCGACATCCCCATGTCAAAATTTTGGCTAAGTCTTAAGCTAGGTGGGTTTTTGTTGAGTATATCTAACTTGGATGATGTTTGCACAAGTTCATGTAACTTCCCATCTTACAGCCCTTCATCATTTACTTCTCTGTTTTCTCAATGGTTGTGTTTTAGGGTATGAGTGTAACTTCCCAAAGTTTCTAAGTATTTCATTTGAAAGGTTGGTGGTATGTAATCAAGGTTCATGAACTCATTGAAAAGATTTCCATTGATAAGTTTCTGAGTCTTTCAAGCTTGGGCGGGATTTTAAGTAGTTTTTAAAACTATTAGTGGTGATTTGTTTAGTTTTGTGAACTCCCTATATTACTGCTGAAGTAAATTTTCAAATAAATTAAAGAAAACATAGTGTATTTTGTTTTATTAAGGTGCATTCCAGTTTTAAATTACAAGCCATTAATGCAAAAGTGAATAAGTAGATGCCATTTAGATACATAAAATGAAATAAAAAAAATTAAAAAATTACTCATGAGATGAAGATCAACACTAGAATTATAAAACACTATACTTTTATTATATATATACCAGTGGCAATATAAAGTTCACTAGTCAATTACAAAAAGTTAGATAATATCAAAACAATAATTTCTTTAGGCACAAAGGGAAAAAATCAACACACAAATTGTTTCCACCACAACCTAGATGCACTCTATCTGGGAAAGAGATAGCAGGTTCTCATGAGACTACAAGAATTGGGCAAACAACCCCACATCATTCCTCACCAAACCTATGTGGATAAGGGTCACCAATTATTTAGTGGATTCATTTTGGTTCATGGTTGCAATGCAAATAACATCTCCCAACAACCTACTTCATGGGTAGTTACTGAGACGAACAATGGCTACATTGACTTAGTGGAGAAAATTAGGCTGAACTAGGTGCTCTGTCGCTCTCATTCCCTTATCATGACACCCAAAGGTATGAATAACAGTATACAAAAAATGCTCTAGGAGGGTAGCATTGTGCACATGCACTTGGGCTTAAGAATGCCTCTCTCTATATGTTGCACAACACATCCTCTTCAACTTCACTTTGGAAAATGAAGACTTCTTTCAATTGGTCAGATAAACACCTGAAGAGGGGGCTACATTCAATCTCCTCAATGACAATGAAGTCATTCATGGACACTCTGTCGCTTTGAGAACTTTCCATGTTTGACACTTCAAGTTGGAAAAGTGTGGTGGTGCCTGTTGAGTTCATAGAAGGCTGGTGAGACATTTGAGTTGAATATGATAAAAGTGATAGGATGGAATGCGGTTGGAATTAATTGTTGATATGACTAGAATTTAAGTTATATTCCCAATTGATCTCTTGGCTAGACAGCTTGCATGTGTGTTTCCATTGCATCTTTGTGATAGTTATTTAATGATTAGAATGCAGAGCATGCAAACCACTCAAGAATTAACGGCCACAGGGAAAGAGTTAAATCAAGAAATACTCGAAAATAGATCAAAGTCTTATCATTAGCTATGTAATCATTCTAGTTATTTATTATTTCCCAGCTTCCAATTTTCAGGATGAACAGTTATTTGGAAAGAAAGTGTTACTACAATTTATTGTTAATTGTCAAAGAGAGGAATATGACCCCTATATATGGGTGGAAAATGATTTTGAAAATTTTTGACTCCTAGAGAGTACACTATATTGTAGTTGAGGGAGGAACATTTTCATTTTTCTTTGAGTTCCATTTACTTCAGATTACAATAACTCATGATTTGTGAGTTGTTAGTTGAATGTAATGTTGATTGTACTGACTTGTGATTCATGTGCATATTTGGAATATATTTTCTATGTGAAATCTATCTAGTTACATTTATTTTATTTATTGCAACTAAGAATTTTTTCTCCTTTTTCATTCGCATTCATCATTAGTCATTCTAGTCTGTGTGCTAGTTGATTAATGATACTTTAGAGTTCACTTCACATTAGCATCATTTTTATAGGCTGATGTTTCTCACCTTTATTTCTTTCTAGTCAAAAGCACATTTATTATCCATTAAATCATTTGAGGGAGTTGTACCTCTCAATCCAGAGGAAAGTCACAAATGCAATTGTGACATTTCTAGAGTTGTTAGTGGCTTGGCCCTAGTGCACCACATGAAAGAGAGTTATTATTTTTAGACATATTTATCAAAGGCCAATTCATTCACTAATAGATTTTGGCAACTTCATTGGGGAAATAAAAAAATGTAGTATTTGATAAGTTGCCATTGTGTCATGTAGCAAGATGGTACTTCCCCATAATGATGTGTTTCCCATACTTCAACCTGACTTGGATTGGATGTAGGTAGAGCAAGAGGATATCATATCAAAATTGAATACGTTCACTTGGAGGTACAAAAGGAACACAATGGTTTATGTGTGAGTTAATTTAATCTTGGAGGAAGAAGAAGAGTGGGCCCCCCGTCCACCTGTACCTCTGATTGAATGTCCCTCAAGGTTGATCTTTGAGTATTGCAATGAACCAAAATGAATAATATTAATCCATGCCCAAATCAACCTCCAAATCAACATCTAAATACACATCCTAATCAACTACAAAATCACCCTCTAGCTCAACTGACATCCAAGCAATAACCTAGGGGTTCCTTTCTTTACTCTGTTAGGAGTTGGTGACTCTTAATATCAATGGCTTCCATTCCATGGGGTAAAAATGTTGGACCTTTTTCCCTATCACAATACAATGACTTGCCATGTGGCTTAAGGAAAAGATTTCCCAAATTCTCTGGTAGTGACACACAAGATTCAAAAGATCATGTTTTGGCTATGACCATAGTAAGCGAAATCCTAGGAGTTTAGGAAGAGGACATCTTTGTAAGGATGTTTGTTGACAGTCTAGTTGAAAAAGTATCTGAATGGTTTAAAGGATTGGATAAGGCTTGTATAACTAGCTAGGATATCCTACACAATTTTTTTTGTAGTGCTTCAACGGTCCTATTAATGTTGCTGCTTTACTTCGACAATTCTTCCAAATTGTAAAGGAAAGGAGAGAACCCATGAGGGATTTTGTTTACCAATTCAATCAATCCCTTTGATAGATTCCTACACCAAAATAATTGAGTAAAATAATTTAGTTTCATGTATTTAATTTTGTTCTTGACCCAAATGTCTCACTCATTTTAAAAAGAGATAAGATCTCTGGGATCAAACAGGCTCAAATTGAAGCATTAAACATTGAATATGATTTGATTATAGTAGGAAAATGGAAGCTTAATGATTCCACCAAGCTTATTATCGATTGCTCATTATCTGTTTATAGTTTCTCAAGACTCTCGGTTGTTACAAATCCCTCCCATACTACTGTCGAGAGAATGAACTTGATAATATTGGATGATGTGTAGTTCTCACTTGAAAGGAACAAAGGTGAAAGGAAGAAAAATAAGTGTTGGTATGCCCAAGCATATAGTCTAAACACTTCAATTGAATTAGAAGATGACCTCAGCTCATCAAGTGATGATGAAGACTCGATTCCATGAGTAAGGTATGCCCCTAATTTTTAGGCTACTCCATCTATTATTGTGGATAATTTATCCCCTTATAGTTGTGCCAGAGAAGATCAAGGGTTAGATTATCTTTCCACTCCCGAATATGAGACCTTTACATTTGAGGATACTGCTAATAAAATTGCATGTGCAACTAAGAAGAATAATAAAGATCCTCCAAGCGAGGATGGGGTAAGGTGGTCAATTAGTTCAAATCCCCTTTTCATGTTCGAGGAATTTGAAATTCATGATAATCTTATCTTTGAGGAATTAGAGTTTAGTCTTCTAGAATCATCGAAAAAAGGGGTTGTTCATTTTTTGATTGATGATAAAAACAAGGATATTGCAATGTTAACAGATCAAAATTCCATAGAGTCACTATGTATCCGTGATGATAAGGAGGTTTCCCAAAAAATAGTAAGTTATGCCATTATGGGGGGTATGAAAAATTCAAATTTATCTCGAGGGCAAGAGACTATTCCATTGATGAAGTCTCAGGAAATAGCCAAAAATTTTCTAGACACTTCTATGGAGGGCCATTTGCATTAGGGGGAGATTTATGATGAGATATCGCCAAAAATTATGGGGGGTATGAAAAATTCAAATTTATCTCAAGGGAAAGAGACTATTCCATTGATGAAGTCTTAGGAAATAGCCAAAAAAATTCTAGACACTTCTATGCAGGGCCATTTGCTATTTGGGAGTATTGGCATAGGTATTCTATTCTATTACAGCTCCCATGTTTGGGTTACCCAAATATTTTCCTTGCTTCAGAGGTTGCATGCATTAACATGCTTTTTTAGGTTAGGGTCATTCTTCTCACAACTTGTCAATGGTTTTGTGTGAGTTATTATTTTCTCTCTCCTTGGTAGGTGCCAACCTACCCTGTACATGTTCATTTTGGGTGTGTTGATTTTGGTTGTGTTTCCTTGGAACTTTGGATTTGGTTTTTGGTTGTTCCTCCATTTTCTTGAGTTTGTGTCTAATGGATATAGGACTGGTCATAATACTTCTAGGTCTCTAGCTGCATCCTTTTTAGTCCTTGTCCCTAGTCAAAGATACTGCTACCTAGATTTATGTTCCCTCTCTTAAAATTGACATCCCCATGTCAAAATTTTGGTTGTCTTAAGCTAGGCAGTGTTTTATTGAGTATCACTAACTTGGGTAGTGTTTTCACAAGTTCATCTAACTTCCCATCTTATTTCCCTTAATCATTTACTTCTTTGTTTTCTCAATGGCAATGTTTTAGGGTATTAGTGTAACTTACCAAAATTTCTAAGTCTTTCATTTGAAAGGTTGGCTGTTCGTACTCAAGGTTCATGAACTCATTGAAAAGACCACTGATGATTTTTTTTTAGATAATTTCAAGCTTGGGTGGGAATTTAAGTAGTTTCTAAAACTATCAACGATGATTTGTTTAGTTTTGTGAACTCCCCATATTACTTCCAAAGTACATTTTTAAAGAAATTAAAGAAACCATAGTGCAGTTTATTTTATTAAGGTGCATTCAAGTTTGAAATGACAAGCCATTAATGTAGAAGTGAATAAGTATATTCCATTCAAGTACAAAAAATAAAATCAAACAAAATATAGAATTACTCATGAGAAGAAGATCAACACTAGAATTATAAAATGCTATACTTTTATTATATATATACTAGTGGCGATATAAAATTCCATAGTCAATTGCAAAAAGTTAGATAATATCAAAATAAAAATTTCTTCAAGAACAAAGGGAAAACATCAACACATAGATTGCTTCCACCACCACCTAGAGGTGCTCTATCTGGGTAGGAGATAACAGGTTCTCATGAGACTATAATAATTGGGAAAACAACCCCATGTTGTTCCTGATTAGCCCTGCGCGAAGAATGGTCGCAACTTCTTCAGTGGCTTCATTTTGGGTCACAGTCGTAATGTAGGTAGCATTTCCCACCAATCCACTTCGTGGGTAGATACTGATACTAGCAATGGATACATTGACTTGGTGGAGAAACTTAGGCTAAACTAGTCGCTCTACCACTCTCATCCCCTAGTCATGATGCCAAGAGCTGTGAATAACGGTATACATTAAACTCTCCAAGAGCGTAGCATTGTTCACATGAACTTAGTTCAGGAATGCCTCTCCTAGTATGCTACACAACACCTCTTCAACTTCACTCTAGACAATGAAGACTTCTTTCAATTGGTCAGATAAATGCCTGAAGAGGGGGCTGCATTTTCTCTCCTTAATGACAATGAATTCATTCACGAACACTCCATTGCTTTGAGAAATTTTCATGTTTGACACTTCAAGTTGGTGAAGTGTGGTGGTGCCTGTTGAATTTATAGAAGGCTAGTGAGACATTTGAGCTAAAGATGATCAAATTGATAGGATGGCAATGCAGTGAGATTAATTATTGATATAACTAGAATTTAAGTTATATTCCCAATTGATCTCCTTGTTGGACAACTTGCATGTGCATTTCCATTTGTTAAAAAGGCACAAGACAATTGAGAGGGGGGTGAATTAGTTGTCACACAAATTCAAATTCAAAACTTCAACACTTATCAATCTCACAACCACACTATTATGTTATTAAGTATGAACATGAAACAAAAATAATAGAAAGTAAAATCAACACATGAACACCATATTTTTACGTGGAAAACGTAATGAGGGAAAAACCATGGTGGGATTAACTCATAATATAAAGTAGTTTCAAAACTGAATATATAAGGCTTACTGCCAAGGGCTCACTACCTTGAATAGGACTCAATGTCCAGATACAAAAGCTTACTACTTACAAGGGAGGCTCAATACCTACAAAAAGATTCACAAAATTTTTTTTCGGCTTCACAGCCAAAATGAATTGAGAATAGTGCACCTAACAAGTGCTGATGCAATTCTGGTGATGCTTAATAGACTGACTTGAAACACTTCATCATTTTTTCTCTTCTTCACTTTTGCATTCATTATTGCTTCATAGACCACACACACACTCACACCTATATATCCAAAAATTTCCCAACACAAATATATATATACTTGATCTATCTGCAAGCATCAAGTAGGTCAGCCTAATTAGATGCATTTCTTTTCTTACCAAAAATACCAACTTGTTAGCTTCAGGTATTCAAAAAATCTTCCTAAATAGCAATACAAATGCTTGATACGCTACATCATGTTAGAATAGACCTAAGATAGGTCACACATATATCCACATAATAAAATTAATTCACCATATTACAACTAATTCCAAGAAGTCAGCTAGAAATAGACTTCATTGCAAAAAGAAATCAATAGAATAATGCCAATATGCCGTATGAGCATCGGAGCACAAGAAATTATGAACATACATGCCTTTAGCAACCATAAACAGTTTCCCAAAACTGCAAGCATCAACTACCAACTGCGAAGGATTGCAGACTAGAATACCAGAGAGTACAACTTGAAAACCGATTCAGATAGAAGACCAAAATACTGGATCAAGCATTGACTTAGAATTTTAACCACAACATGTTGACATCAATGACAACAAAAAACTATAGAGATAATCATTCTTCTTCATTCTTCCAACAATCTCCCCCTTTGTCATTGATGACAACATGTGCCAAAAGATATTCAAAAACTCTCCTCCAATCTCTCCCAACTTTCCAAATGTCTCCCCCTTTGACATTAGTGGAAAAGGGCGACCAAAATATGTAAACATGGTGACATCAAAATTGCAAAAAGGTTCATATTCTTCCAAAAACTTCTATCCATCCAAAAAATTTAAACATTCAACCTTTCAATAACAATTCAATTTTTCTTTATCTTGTTCAGATTCCTTTTTTTTTTGTTTTCTTCTATTCCGAAACAAACAAAATAGTAAAAATTCAACATTCAAGATTCAAGTAAAAGTGACATTCTTCACCTCAAACACCTTCTTGTGTCTTTCTTTGATAATTGGATATAACTTCTTCTAGTTAAATGTAGTTGAGTCCATTCTTGTGCAAATGCTTTCTAATAGAGCCAACAATGTAAAAGAAGATGACCAGTATGAGTATTATTGTTATCCCCTAAAGTTGCACCCTGTTGAACCTGATGTCCAATGCCTCAGTGTAACATTGGAAGACCTCCAAAGATGTGTGTTTCTTGTAAGTAGAGGTCAACCTTCGGAGAAGGTCGGCTTCCTTTGGTGTCACCTAAAACTACTATTTTTTTTGAAGGAAAAGGGAGAGAGATAATGCATAAAAATGAAAATTAAACTCTAAGGTGATGCACCAAAATGATAGGAACAATGAGATACTCGAGCTACACTTGAATACTGGTGACATCCATGAGACTACACAACAAGATCCTATAGATCACACATTCAATCAGGTTTGACATGCACATGCCTTTAAGAAGGAAAGGCAGATTTTCACAAACTAGAAGCTCATGTGCAGAATTAAGTAAACACAGTTTGTAACCTACATGATAAGTACTACTTATGTAAAGAAAGGCACAACATGAAAAAAAATCCATAAGGAAAGAGAATATTTCACTAAGTAGCTTAATGAATCACTTAAAAAGAATGCACTATACTTGACAAGAATCAGAAGGCAGAATGATGGACCATCAATAGTAACCAAGGTAGATTTTGTATATTATGTTCCAAATTGGGTTAGAAAAACTTGCTAGTCTGAGAGAGGATTACAAAGAGGGTCACAAAATTCAGAAGAGCATACATCATAACTCCTTACAAAAAGGCAAAAAATGCCTTATATATAGAGAGTGTCGGCCCCTTAGGGCTTACAAAAGTATCGGTCTCAGAAAAATCTATCCTAAGATCTTTTATGGAGTTAATGTTGTCTACCATTGTGTCCCTGCTATTCATGTCAGTGTGAAATATTTCCCTTGGAGAAGCCCTCAGATCTTTAGTAGCAACCACCACATTCATTTATGATCCTCGTGTCCACCTTTGAATTCCCTCCAGTCAAGTTGCTTTGAATGCTCTTGACTCATGCTGATTTTCCTTCTGTTAATCACCTTCTCCTGGCACTTGGTTCCGCTGCCACGACTTGCTTTGGATTTCTCTGATTGGTTGAGCCTACTTCACGTAGACTCTGTGGGCAGTCAAAAGCTCCTTCAGTAAGAATCACATCTCGGTGAGACACTAGAAGTGTCTCACTGAGGTGATTATGTGTCTTTGTAGCTATCAACATATCATAGAACAGTCGGTGAGAGCTCATGCTGCAGGAAATATACTATCGGCAAGCCCATTTCATGGTCGGGGAGACTTCCTTACTTCGAAAAGACCTCTTGCTGAAGTCCTTTTCTCAGCGAGGCCCTTTTGTTGTCGGCGAGACTCCTGCCAAAGGCAAACATATCGAGGCCCCCCACTTAGTCAGCGAGACTCAATGTCATCGCCGAGACATTACGGTGAAGGCATTAACCTTGGCCGAGACCACGAGTAAGTCGGGGAGACCTATGGTGATACCTCATTTTGCTCGAGCTCTTTATTTCCTTCGGTAATACTGTGGTAAGTTAGGAAGACATCATGGCACAGTCTATTGGTCATACCGATTCCCATTCCATCACTGAGACCACCTTGATTCGTTTTGACATCTTGTATACTTCCCTTTGCCTCTCATGTTACATCGAAGATCTTTCCCTTTTCACCCAGACTCCACTCTATCGGCCAAACCTTACATCGATATGACTTCATTGGCGGGACCACTAGCTTTTGGTGAGACCCTAATTGTCATCGGGACTTCATGGTGAAGGCGTCTCCTCTTGCCGATCTCTTTGTTGTCGGTGAGACATCAGAGTCAGGGAGACCTTTCTCCGACTTGAATGCTATGCCGAAGGATCCCTGTTTCGGTGAGACACCACCGGTTCATCGAGATTCTCTTCGAATGCTTCGTTATGCCAAAGGATTTTTTAAGTCGGGGAGACTCCGACTGTTCACTGGGACCATTCACCGAGCGTCATAAGTTATCCCGAAGCCCATTGTCGCCATGAGTTTCCCCGACTGACGATTGAATGGCCTATTGGCCAAATATTTTTGTGTGATAAGAGGTCATACCGAACCCTTCCTGTCACAACAATAGGCTCTATAGCTTCATTCGGTAAGACATAATCTAGGTCACAATGACCTGTTCAAAACAAAAAGTGACAAAGCAGCCAGTCGGCCAGATAGTGAAGATGTCATGCCGACCTGGCTTTAATGGAGGCTGAGCCTGTAACCACTAAGGCATATTTCCAACAAAGCAGGCTTCCTAACTAAGCTCCCATGTGAAATGTCATCATATGCATGAACTAACCCTCAATGGAGATATCCCATTTGGCCATTATGAACACCTGCAACATAGATGCCTTGCCTGATTGAGCCTGACGGTGAAAATTAGGTAACATTTCTGGTGACCTTTGCTGGATGTTTGCCTGCTAAACATGAAGACCAGTAGCCTAGGCCTATCCATTGGGCATGGAGTCATTGGGACAACTCAGAAAAAGATCAAGAGCAACTTTGTACATGGCCAAAACATATGGTAACTCGAGAAACAAATCACTTGGAACCTTATTGAAAATAAGAAAAATTGAAATAAACTATTTACATGTGTTGGAATAACACTTAGGGAAAGAAATAGCAACTAAACCTACCCTATACTAACCAATAAGAAATTGGTCAAACAAACCCATTAACAGGTTGGGTGAAATAACTGCCCTTTCTAAAAAATTTACAATGTTTGCTATGCTAGAGAACTAAAGAGAAATGAAGCAGGTATGACAATTCAACCGATGGCTGCAAGACCTCTTGCAGAACATATTCAAGCTTACTAATCTTTTCATATGGAATGTAAACATTCTCGTTCTAAGGTGGAAAGGTAACTTGAGTGCGCTCCTCTTGAGTAGTACCCTCATGCTTGGGTGTAAGATTCATTCTTGGTGTAGTATTGGACTCCATCTGAGCTAGGTACCTGATTGGACAGCCGCTAGTAAGGGTAAACCTTGAACTCTCCTTGCTAGTCTCTTGTTGATCTCTAAAGACTTCATCTTTTGCTTGAAAAGATGCTGATTGAAGGTAATATGCAGTTTGCTCATTAGCTACTATAGTATGATCTTCTTGACTAAGGAGCTGATATCCCTGTTGGATAACTGCAAACAAATCTTCAAACTATGGCTCCTTATGCTTTTTGTCCATGACAGAATATACCTCCTCTTTAACAAGGTGGGGGAGTTCATCTAATAAGTTCACAGGCTACAAGGCATTATCTTCAACAACTTCTTCAATAGTCTCACCAACTTCAGTGGGCTGATCACATGCTTCCCTTTCATATGACACTAGTTCATCATTTGTGTTGGAACAAAAAGCTTCTATGATATCATCTAACTCATAATTTTGCATTAAATATAAACGAATTTTATCATTTAGTTGTTCCATACTAGGCATAGATGCTATCATGCATGTGAGATCTTGATCTTCATCGAAAAATTGAGGAAGTTCATTGAACAAGTTAGCAACATTCTCTGGCCGTTCCAAATCAACTGGTAAATCAGGAACCTGCATGCTCTCTTCCGCTTGCTCAAATAAAGAAGTGAATTGTTCTTCTTTGTGTGGCTCCTTTTACAGTGAAACTTGGGTATCTTCTGCCTACAAGTGAAGATCTTCAACTGTCAACTGTCCTACTTCTTGTCTCTCCTCCTGTTTGAGCTTTTCTTGCTGTAGTCGGTAACATGCTACAGCTAAATGTATTGGGTTTACTTTGCTAATTCTCTCCTTGAGGAATAATCCATCTGGATCAATGGGCTGCTCTCGGGGGATGATGGACTGATCTTGTTCAGGTACTACATTCTCTTCCATCAAATTGAACCCCTTAAAGCTTGGAACTTCAAACTGAGAAGACTTACTAGGGGAGTCAAGAGGCTAAATTTTCCTAAAGCTAGAAAACTTGTACTTGGGAACCTCCTTTTCAAAAAAATTTAGCCTCCTTTCAGCCTCTTTTGCAGCCAGCTGCTAGGCAAGGTTCTCTTCCAATTGCCTCTTTTGCAACTCCTCCATTAGTTGGTGTTGATGATCTGAATAAGCTTGAGTGTTTTGCACCTTAGTAGAGAGTAGCTTCATTTGTTCTTCCTTAGCAGCTATTTCCTATTCAAGGCCTTCCTTGAACTGGATTCTTTTTGCCACTCTTTCTTGATCATAAAAGCGGACTTGCTCAGCCACTTCTTGTTGTCGCACAATGGTACCTTGCTGCATCTTGATATCAACCAATATCCTAGATAGGCACAAAAGCACCTTACTAATATCATTAATCTTCATATTGTGAAGACCTTGACTGAGATCCCACAACGTATGGTCAATCTGTTGGAGCAGGTCCAATACACTCTGATATGGATGTGTAGGAGCAACATACTCAAGATATGGAGGGTAATAATAAGCATCTTCATAAATATTTGACATCTTTTTAGTCAAAGAGCTAGAAACTCAGAATTAACATATTATTTTGAGACATACCAAGACCTGTGCCTGTGAAATTAGAAGATTTGAGCTCGGAGTCGCCAGGTATGTAGAGAAAATGCCTCTAAAAGGCTGAAACTACTGCTATACACACCAAACAATAGCAATAAAATGCATAAACATGAACTGAGAAGCAGTTCACGGTCCCACCGGAAGTGCCAAAACTGTTATCCCCTAAAGTTGCACCCTGTTGAACCTAATGTCCAACACCTCAGTGTAACATTGGAAGACCTCCAAAGATGTGGGTTTCTTGTAAGCAGAGGTCAACCTCTGGAGAAGGCCGAATTCCTTTGGTGTCACCTAAAACTACTAATTTTTTTGAAGGAAAAGGGAGAGAGATAATGCATAAAAATGAAAATTAAACTCTAAGGTGATGCACCGAAATGACAGGAACAATGAGATACTCGAGCTACACTTGAATACTGGTGACAACCATGAGACTACACAACAAGATCCTATAGATCACACATTCAAACAGGTTTGACATGCACATGCCTTTAAGAAGGAAAGGCAGATTTTCACAAACTAGAAGCTCATGTGCATAATTAAGTAAACATAGTTTGTAACCTACATGATACTACTTCTGCAAAGAAAGGCACGACATGAAACAAAAGCCATAAGGAAAGATAATATTTCACTAAGTAGCTCAATGAATCACTTAAAAAGAATGCACTATACTTGACAAGAATCAAAAGGCAGAATGATGGACCATCAATAGTAACCAAGGTAGAGTTTGTATATTATGTTCCAAATTGAGTTACAAAAACCTGCTAGTCTGAGAGAGGATTGAAAAAAGGGTCACAAACTTCAAAAGAACATACATCAGAACTCCTTACAAAAAGGAAAAAAATGCCTTATATATAGAGAGTGTCGGCCCCTTAAGGCTTACAAAAATATCGGTCTTAGAAAAATCTATCCTAAGATATTTTATGGAGTTAATGCTATCTGCCATTGTGTCCCTGCTGTTCATGTTGGTGTGAAAGATTTCCCTTGGAGAAGCCCTCAGATCTTTAGCAGCAACCACCACATTCATTTCTGATCCTTGTGTCCACCTTTGAATTCCCCCCAGTCGAGCTGCTTTGAATGCTCCTGACTCATGCTAATTTTCCTTGTGTTAATCACCTTCTTCTGGCACTTGGTTCCGCTACCACATCTTGTTTTAGCTTTCTCTGATTAGTTTAGCCTACTTCATGTAGACTCTATGGGTGGTCAAAAGCTCCTTCAGTCAGAATCACATCTCAGCGATACACTAGAAGTGTCTCACTGAGGCGATTATGTGTCTCTGCAGCTATCAGCATATCATAGAATAGTCAGTGAGAGCTCATGCCACAGGCAATATACTATCAGCGAGCCCATTTCATGGTCGAGGAGATTTCCTTACTTTGGAAAGACCTCTTGCGAAAGTCCTTTCTCAGCAATGCCCTTTTGTTGTCGGTGAGACTCCTGCCGAAGGAAAACATATTGAGGCCCCCCACTCAGTTGGCAAGACTCAATGTCATCGCTGAGACATTATGGCGAAGGCATTAACCTTGGTTGAGACCACGAGCAAGTTAGGGAGACCTACGATGATACCTCATTCTGCTAGAGCTCTTTATTTCCTTCGACAAGACCATGGTAAGTCAGGAAGACATCATGGCACAGTCCATCGGTCATACCGATTCCCATTCTATCACTGAGACCACCTTGATTCACCGAGACATCTTGTAGACTTCCCTTTGCCTCTCATGTTACACCGAAGATCTTTCCCCATTCACCTAGACTCCACTCCATCAGCCATACCTCACATCGATATGACTTCATTGGTGGGACCGCTAGATTTCGGTGAGACCTTAATTGTCGTCGGGACTTGATGGTGAAGGCATTTCCTCTTGGCGATCTCTTTGTTGTTGGCGAGACATCGGAGTCGGGGAGACCTTTCTCTGACTTGAATGCTATGCCGAAGGCTCCCTATTTCGGTGAGACACCATTGGTTCACTGAGAGTCTCTCCGAATGCATCGTTACATTGAAGGATTTTTTAAGTCAGGGAGACTCTGACTGTTCACTGGGACCCTTCACTGAGCATCATAAGTTATCCCAAATCCCGTTGTCACCATGAGTTTCCCCGACAGATGATTGAATGGCCTATCAGCCAAAGATTTCTGTGCGATAAGAGGTCATACTGAGCCCTTCCTGTCACAACGATAGGCTCTATAGCTTTGTTCGGTAAGACAAAAGCTAGTTCACAGCGACCTGTTCAAAACGGGAAGTGACAAAGCAGCCAGTCGGCCAGACAGTGAAGATGTCATGCCAACCTGGCTCTAATGGAGGCTAAGCCTGTAACCATTGAGGCATATTTCCAACAAAGCAGGCTTCCTAACTAATCTCCCATGTGAAATGTCATTAGATGCATGAACTAACCCTCAATGGAGATATCCCATTTGGCCCTTATGAACACCTGCAACATAGATGTCTTGCCTGATTGAGCCTGAGGGTAAAAATTAGGTAACATTTATCTTTCACAATCTTCTGCATTAATAAGTATTCCAAAAAGATTGTCTAACAACACCTGAGCAATATCCTTAATGAGCCGGAAAGTTTTCACCACATCATCTCTTTGTCTCTATACAACAATCAACTCAACTTGCAATTCACCAACTCTCAACCTTTATTTCCCTTCTTTGTCTTCTAAGATATCAAAGTTCTTTCCAATGTTGTTTATCTTAGATTTAATTGATTCAATCCTACTTCTAAAATTATCTACCGCAATAGGCCACTAGAGACAATATTTGTAGATATCTGATATTTCTTTGGTGCATTTCTTCATTTCCAAGATAAGTTTAGATAATTCTGCTTAGCTTTAGTACATCTCATTTCAACCAAGGCTTCCAACTTGCATCTTTCCAGACCTTCAAGCAACATTCTTTCTTCAACAATCTCAACTAAATTTTCTAGTAAGGAGTTAGAAATAGTTGATACATCTATACCTTTTCAAAGCAGATACTCTACTAGAGCGTCATCAATTTGGAGTCTCTCAACAAGAGAGGCTACATTCCATATCTCACCAATCTTCTTCATCTTTCCTTTATCCAACATATAGACTAGATATCATTTGGATTAGAGGATTCAGATCTAGGTGGAGATTCTTTTTCTTTCTCAATGATGTCTTCAATTATAGCTTTTCTTTTCTTCGATTCCATAAGGGAATCACTAATGAAAGATTTCAATTCTCTTTTACTAGAGGATGAACCCACTTTAAACTGAATTGGTGCCAACATATCAGAGCATAGATTTGTTCTTAAAGATGTGAAATATGATTTGCACATACTTACACTATTTGGCAATGATTCTACGCATATGTAGACTTGTTTCCCAATAGGAATGTTGGATTCCCACACAACATTTTCTCTTCTCAGTAGGGAGCACAAAAAGTAAAAGACCAAGCACACAAGCAAAGATCCAAACCAAATGGGACATTTCTCAATCACTAACATTCAGGAATTTTTAGATAGATTTTCAAGTAATAGGCTACACAAATCAAATTTCCTATTTTCCTTAACCATCATATGTGCAATGTACACAACAATAGCCAATGTTGAGCCTTCATGATTTCTAAAATAGATTTTTTAAGGAACACCATATGCCACATACCTTACAGTCAAACCCACAAGAGTGTTTATCAATAGAGCTCTTCAGGGTCCTTATTAATGCCAGTAAGTTTTTCCACATCTTTATATTTCATGGTTTTCTTTCTAGGAAGATCCCAATCTGCATAAACTAGTAATCGCTTTGATCGATTCATTCATGATTAGGTAGGGTTTTTCCAATACAATGCCGTCATTCTTGAAATGAACCAAAAAGAATAGAATAAATTCTTTATAAGAAAACCACATAAATTCTCCCCATAAATCCATACCTAGGGTTTTTATGCTCTGTAATTCATTTTCATTTAGCCCTAGTTCCATTTCTTTCATCTTTCGATGATCAAATTCTTCCAATTCTACTCCTTTCATATTCAGTAAAATGTCACCACTCAATCCTTTGTCCATTTCTATGCTTAACTTTCTTGAATTCGTTAATGATTAATTGAAACTTCTTTGTTTTCCTTCTTCCCTTTTACAAACTGAGAAATGATTCCTGATTACCCATGACAGTTTCTTTTAATTTCCTTCATAATTGCTTCAAACTGCTTCAAGGTCACTTCAAGGAACTTTTCAAGCTCTTCAAATGCTCAACTAATAAAAAAGACTTACAAATTTCATCTTATTCGCCATCGATTTTCCCTAAAACACATTAAATGCGATAGACATAAAAAAGCTGCTAAAAAACATTTTCCTCAACCCAAAAAATCCTAATTTGGTCCGCAAATTCTCATGTCAATATGTTTTCTTCTGATTCCTTTTCAAAAACCTCTGATTATTCATTCTTCACATTTCATCCTTGTGCTAGCCTTTGACACGCCATTCATCCAAGGGTTTTTTATAATTTTTCTGATAATGCTCCCCTTAAGACCATGCTAGGTCTAGTTCCTAGAGGAGTTGTCTGTACCAGATAAGGTCACAGAAACAACAACAGTTTTAGGTTCTCCTTCTCCTTTCTTCTTCCATATCTTATTCATCTCTTGCTTCATCTCTTCTTTGTCGATCTTCTTTAATGGAGTAGACCGATTTCCCTTCTTACTTCTATAAACCTTTGAGATATGTCCAGGTTTGTTACAATTATAGCAGACAACACTTTTCTGATTAGTCTGACCTCCATTACTTCTCAATCTACATTGATTCGCTTTGTGTCCAAATTTTTTTACAGGTATAGTAGTAGCCATTAAAGGATTGATTCATTCTACCTCCATTAAACCTGTTCATCATCACTCAAATGATCATTCTCACCTGAGATTTGTATTTAGTAGCTTTATGTCCAACCTTCTTACATCCAAAACATTTTTTGGTGAAGGGACCAGAAAACTAGTTCTTCCTGCCCTTGCATTCTATTGCCTTGTGACCATATTTATTACAGGAAAAAACAAATACCATTGAAATAGGGATACCTTTGTGCATTAGGTTTTCTCACAGACTGTCTTCTTGCAAAAAAAATTTCTGCTTCCCTTTGTCATGAGTCATTTGATTATCCTTAGAAATTTCACCTGCATCATTTCCCAAGCAAGCTTTGTCTTTACTTGGTTTTTATCCAGCAAGTAACTCTCTAAGCTTATCGGAGCTAGATCTGAAATTATTCTCATAAGGTTTTTCATTTTCCAGTTCTACTCTCAAGTTTACTACCTTATGTTCAAGTTTAGAGCATTCATTAGATTTATTTTGTACCATTGTATTCAGAATTCTTTAATTCTCTTCTTTTCTTCTACAGTCACTTTCAGCCTAATTATCTCTTGTTTTAGTTGCTCACTCACTTCTCTGTGTCTTTCCTTGAATTTCTTTAATTGTTCTTTTAGCTTTCAGACACATTCATTTGCTTCATCAAGATTCTCTTTCAAATCTCTGTTTTCATTTTCAATTTTGTCAAGATCCTCAAGTGCAGTCTAAAGTTCTTCTTTATCATCCATTTCATCAACCTTCAGGATCTACCTCAAGCAGTTAATATCTATACCAAGGAAGCAAAGATCTGATACCAATTGTTAAAAAGGCATTGGAAAACTAAGAGGGGGGTGAATCAATTGTCACACAAATTTAAATTCAAAACTTCAACACTTATCAATCTCATAACCACACTATTCTATTATTAAGTATGAACATGAAACATAAATAACAAAAAATAAAATCAACACATGAACACTACATTTTTACATGGAAAATCCAATGAGGGAAAAACCACGGTGAGGATTAACACACAATATAAAGTAGTTTCAAAATTGAATATATAAGGTTTACTGCCAAGGGCTCACTGCCCTAAATAGGACTCACTGTCTGGATAAAAAAGATCACTGCTTACAAGGGAGGGTCACTTCCTAAAAAAATATTCACAAAACAAAATTGGGATTCACAGCCAAAATGAATTGAGAATGGTGCACCTAACAAGTGCTGATGTATTTTCGGTGATGCTTAATAGACTGACTTGACACACTTCATCATTTTTTCTCTTCTTCACTTTCACATTCATTACTGCATCGATCACACACACTCTCACACCTATATATCCAACAATTGTCCAACACACATATATATATAATTGATCTATCCACAAGCATCAATTAGGTCAGCCTAATTATATGCATTTGTTTTCTTACCAAAAATACCAACTTGTTAGCTTCAAGTATTTATAAAATCTTCCCAAATAGCAATACAAATGCTTGATACGCTACATCATTTCAGTATAGACCTAAGATAGGTCGTACATATATCCCCATAACAAAATTATTTCACCATATTACAACTAATTCCAAGAAGTCAGCCATAAATAGACTTCATTGCAAAAAGCACTCAACAGAATAATGCCAATATGCCATACGAGCACTAGAGCACAAGAAATTATGAACATACATGCCTTTATCAACCATAAACAATTTCTCAAAACTACAAGCATCAACTACCAATTGTAGAGGACTGCATACTAGAATACCAAATAGTACATCTTGAAAACTAGTTCAGATACCAGACCAAAATACCGGATCAAGCACTAACTTAGACTTGTAACTACAACATGGTGACATCAATGACAATACAAAACTAGAGAGATAATTATTCTTCTTCGTTCTTCCAACACCATTATACCTCTACAATAGTTATTTAATTCTTGAATGCAAAGCATGCAAACTGCTCAAGAATTGATGGCCATGGGGTAGGAGTTAAATGAAGAAATACTCAAAAATCACTTGAAAGTCTTATCATTAGCAATGTAATAATTTCAGTTATTTATTATTTCTCAGCTGCTAGTTTTCAAGATGAATACTATGTGGCAAGAAAGCACTATTGCAACTGATTGGTAACCGTCAAAGAGAGGAAGATGACCCCTATATCTTGGTGGAAAATGATTCAGAAAAGGTTTGATTCCTAGAGAGTATGCTGTGTTGTAGTTGAGGGAGGAACATTTTCATTTTTCTGAGTTCCATTTACTTTTGATTGCAATAACTCATGATTTGTGATTTGTGAGTTGTGAGTTGAATGTAATGTTGATTGTATTGACCTGTGAGGGCTGATACAGGAAGCTGGGTCCACAAAAGCTCAAAAAGTGGAAGTGTTTTTGCTGTTTTTTAGAATTTGTCACACTTGGACTAAAAATTTGAGGGACTTACACAATGAATCTTAAAAAATTTAGTAATATGAAATTTAGCATTTTGAATCTAGTTTCCAAATATGTAATTTATTCAAATACCTAGATTATAGAAATTAAATTTTGATAGGGATGCATAAAAACCACTTTTTAAAAGTCCCTATTTTTTTACCATACCATGCACATGTACAAACACCATTTTTTGACCCAAATAAAAGTATTTTTCTAATTCACTTTGGGGAAAGAGAGCTAACAATGTTCATGAATATTGATGAGGAAATTTTTTTGTAATTTTTTTTTATTGAATTTTTATTGGCCTTAATTGTTGTTTTTAAAAATCAACACGTACGAACATCATAATTGGACCTAAAATAATCATTTTTTGAATATTTTTTTTTTCATTGTGTAGAGAATTTTCTAAATATTGATTCCATATAATTATTTTTACAAGAAAATTAACCAAAAAAAGTTATTAAAAAACAAAAAAACCCTGATATTTCAAGTTTAAGGACTAATTTGCTTATAAATTAATTAAAATATAAGAAATATAATCCAATCTTAATAAAAATTATATATTTAGAAACTAGACATTGTGTTCTCTAATGGGTTTTAATTTTATAGATTGATTAAAAAAAAGTCCATCAGCCATTTTGCCAAAGTTAGTTTTTTCTCTCGAAATTGCCCTGACCTTGTACTTGTAGGTCTAAGCATAGGTGTTGGGTTACCATGCCTTTTCTAAGCCTAAATAGAAATGAAAAACATCTCTTGTGACTTTCAAACCTTTTGGAACAAGTACACACTTAAAAATGGGCACCTATTTTAAAAAATGAATGGGTAAAGCTAAAAATTGACACTTCCCTTCAATGTAGATCCAACTTCTTGCTCAAACCTGTGAGTCATGTGCATATTTGGAATGTATTTTCTTTGTGAAATCTATCTAGCTACATTTATTTCATTTATTGTAACTAAGAAGTTTCCCCTTTTTTCGTTCGCATTCATCATTAGTCATTCTAGTCTGTGTGCAAGTTGTTTAATGATCCTTTAGAGTTAACTTTGCATTAGTAGCATTTTTTATGGGCTGATGTTTGTCACCTTTATTGCTTTCTTGTTAAAAGAACATTTATTATCCATTAAAGCATACGAGGGAGTTGTACCTCTCAATTAAGAGGAAAGTCACAAATGCAATTGTTACATTTCTAGAGTTGTTAGTGGCTTGGCCCTAGTGCGCCATGAGAAAGAGAGTTATTATTTTAAGACATATTTATCTTTGGACAATTCATTCACTAACAGATAGACATACTACTTTGGAATACTAGAATTCTTTAATAAATATGGTGTATAATAAATTTGATTCATAGAAAAGGTAAGTGGATTTCTTTAGTTAGGAGAATTATGCTAATTGTTATCAATAGATTTGCACCCCGTTGAATGCAAGATTCAACAACCTATTGAAACATGGAAACCTCCTTCAGATGTGGGTGATCTGAGTGAAGAAGGAATCTCCAGAGTGAGTTCGTTCTCTGAATGATTGATCCTATTCTAAAAAAATTCTGAGGAAAGTGATAAAAAGATGATTGAAACTAAAACCTATGACTAACAAATGACTTTCAAAACCTAGTAATGATTTAATGATGATTCTGATCTCTTCCTCACAAACGGCTTTCAGAAAAACACAATATCTTACAACCTCTCACGAACAATTGATACATAAATGATTTGCATGAAAACCTGACTTGAAGTATAACATGCAACCTATATTTTGAACTTTCTACATTAAGAATTATAGTCTAAGGACATAACAAGGACTCTGTAAATAGAAATCATAAGATAACATCAAACTGAAACTACAAGTAAGCACAAAAATGAGAAGTAGGAATGTTGTCTTTATTCAACTGAAGGAGAATACCATAATCTGAAATTGAGTACAAAGGGGTTCACAAACTCAAAATTGTATATGAGTAGGAACTAGAATCTCAACTCAGAAGGAGGGCTAAAAATACTAAGTCTTTTCAAAGATATCACTCTCAAGAAACCCTAATCCAAGCTCACAAAGAAGCTTAAGGAAACAAGCTTCAAACTGTCTCAAAAAATTGCATAAAAGTAGAAAAAAGCATATTGCTTTTATGATCAAACTGTCAAGCCTCTAAAAATAGGCTGAATCTGCTTTAAAAGCCCAAAAAATACCTTATCTCTCCAAGATAAGACTTAAATCCAACCAAGAGAAGAAGTCAAAATGAATCTGCTAAAAATAGCAAGAAATCATAAAACAATTTATAAAAGATTGGTTTACAATTCTGCTTTACAGGATTGCATATTTTACAATTTGTCTATTTTTTGCAATTAAAGATTACAAAATATTTTGCAAAAAGGAAATACATTCCTATCTCTGCATTAAAATGCTTTGATTTTCTCAAAAAATCATAAAAATATCAGTGTATAATTATTCTCTCATCAAAAGCTCCAATTGATTTCTCTAAAATCAATTAAAACAAAAACCCTAATACATGAATGATACTAACCTTAAGTCATAAGATATTAATTATTCAAACTTTAATTGAATTTCTTCAAACCAATTAAAAAACAAATACCTAAGGTATAGGCATCCTTCATTGTCCTCAAAGGTGCTATTAATCACCATTCTCCTTAAGTCCTTTCAATAACAAATAAACCTAAACCCTAGGAAAATAACCCATCACCCCTCTAAGCTTGACTTAGGTATATAAATTTCAGCCTTTTAAACATTGACTTCAGACTTTGAATAAATCATAATACAGGGCCACCCTAATTCGAATTTTCCCATGTTCCATTGATAAACATGAATATTCTAGATGATTATGATGTTGGGTCGAATTAGGACATGAGAAAAACAAGGTCAAAACCTAATATGATTCATTTTGCTATTATCCCTTTGAGGAAAATGGTCTCTACCTAAGAGCACGCCGCCATGATGGTTGAGCTCGGTCTGAGAATCTACATGCTTAAGAGTCCTCACTCTCACCTTTAGATGGCTGAACTCTTCAATGGGTAAGCTTCGTTTTGTAGTATTGTAGTTCTTTTACTTAATTGAAAGAACAAAAAGAGCCAAAAGGCCGCGACCTGCTCATGGTTATTTTCTGATTTCTTTTACATTTTGGTGCTTCTTCCTTTCTTGGCCAACTTGTATGAGCTCCGGTTTCATCTGAAAGCTCTATGAGAGAGCTCACTCAAGGGTTATCTTTCTCTTTCTACACGAGGTGAGCTTCTTGATCCATAACTTTTGTGACTTTAGCCGTGGCTAAGATAGTATCTAATGCATTTCTTTTTACTCTCTGTGCTTACTTCAAGAGAGCTCAAAATTTTAGCTTGGACTCCTGGTGTCTTTCTCCATTCACCACGATGAAAATCTTCAAGTTTTGGAGTCAATGGTGAATGTTCTGGCCGCGGCCAGTGTGTTCTTTAGTGAGCATGAAATGGTGAGTTGCGTTAAAGCATATACTCTTTTCTTCAAAAGATCAAAAATCTTCACTTAAGATTCTATGGCCATGTACAGGTCGTGACCTATGTATCAAGAAAGCATTCTTTAGAGGTTTTGGGCTCGACCCAAAACAGGAAACTCACCTTGTATATTTCAGGACAAACCCATATATGGGTATCATGAGAATTGACTAAAAACTGCATTTTCTCCATTTCTGAAGCTTGACCCACCAAAGGAAATTAACATTTTTTATTTTCTAAAACAAAACTAGACATGGATACCGCTGTCAGTTGTATTCTGGCTTTTAGAAACAAGACCCCCATATGCACGTATGGAAAACAAAATCTGTATATTATTTTGTATTCAATGTATGGCTCGACCCATTATGGCACTTTTCTTGATATTTCTATGACTTCCAGATTAAACCCTATCATGGGTACCACTGCAAGCTATGTTTCTCTATTTTTTAAAACTAAACCCCAAACATGGGTATTCTGTATATTCATTTTCCTTTCAAGTTATGGGCTTGACCCCTGATAGCTGATGCTCTACTTTGATATTCTGTTGAAAATAAAACTCACATGAGTAAGTTGGAAATATACCTGTTTGTCTTTAATGGTCAGATGAAAAAAATAGCTTGATCCATTACTTCCTATATTTTATGTGAAATCTCCACCATGTAACTCATTTGCGATATGAAAAATATCTGCACCTTCAGTACTCCTCGTCGAGTTATTTCCATATTCCTATACTTGTCTCTTTTAAAACAAAAAACCGTGGATTCATGAAATTCTGGGAATGTATCCTTTGCTTGTATTATAGCCATATGATTTCATTCATAATATGCAAGACTCAACACTATAAATGCGAACCCCAATGTGGCTGCATGAAAACAAACAAGAACTATATATTTTGATTTCTATGCACAACCCTAGCTCCCTTTGGCTTTCAAATTTTCAATAACTAGCATATAGGCATTTAGAAAATTAGAACAATCTGTGCCATTCCATTACATAGGTATACCAGATTACCACTCCATGCTTCTTTTCTTTGCACACATAAATTTTTGGATTCCTTCATTCCACCATACAGTGAACTCTTGCTTTCTATCCTCAGAGTTATGCAGAGATTTTAATCAAAACCTCAAGAAATTCTTAGGACTGCATTTACTTAATTATTCCAGTGCATTTCAAATGCATGATTAACATTTCAAAAACACCTTTGTTATGCTCGACACTTCCTTATCATTCTGGAAGGATCATTTCTCTGTTGGAAATATGTGCCTCAAACTATACAGGCTGAAACCTCCATTAGAGACAAGTTGGTGTGACATCTTCATTGTCTGGTCGACTAGTAGCTTGATTCATTCTAGTTTGTATAGGTTGTTGTGACCTTGCAAATGTCTTGCTGAAAGGTTGCATTGTGGAGTCTATCGCTGTGACATAGTGTATTCGTTATGACCTCATAGCGCTCAGGAGACCTCTAGCCGACAGGCCATTCAATTGTATTTCGGGGAGACTCTTGGCAACCATGGGCTTTGGGATAGCTAAGGGTTCTTGCTAAGAAGTCCCAGCGAACGGAGAAGGTCACGCTGGCAGGGAAACATTCATATGTTCTTCGGAGTAAATCAAAAGTGGTCGGAGAAATGTCTTAGCGACTAATGGTTGTCTTGTCGATAGCTAATGGCTATCGGGGTAACTCAAGGATCCCAGGAAGACATCTCAGTGAACGTTGAAGGTCTCACTGATAGGAACATCTTTTGAAGTCTTTGGTGTAGCTCTTGGTGAATGTTTGTCATTGGTGGAACATAGAGGTCTTGGTAAGAAGTCCCAGTGACTTTGATGAGTCTTGCCGATGATGAAGAGTCTTCGGGGTAACATATGGAGATCGGTATGTTCTCTCAGTGAAGGGAAATGTCTTGGCAATGGGTGAACACATCGGGGTAACCTTTATGTCTCAAAGAAACCTCTTGGCGATATTGGTATGTCTCGTCGATTATCCTTTGGAGCTCAATATGACTTGTGTCTTCGGTATACCTTTGGTGACTCGCTATGATCTCCTGGAAAATGCGATAGGTCTAGACGACTACTTGGTGACTCGGTCTAAATCATGGAGTTTGATAGAACGTCTTAGCGATAATAGAGTCTCTTGGCAACATCGATATGAAGAGACATTGTTAGTGTCTCACCAAGATGCTAGTACATTGCGAATTCTGTTGACCGAGTAAGATCATCCTATGTGGAGTCTCGTGGATGAATAGGAGGAGCCGAATGGGAATAGTTGGAAGATAGTCAGTTGTGACAGTTCTGTGAGGAAGTTCTACAGACAGAGTTTGACATGGATATACTCTGTGATTACAGTTTGTAATCGGTTGGTTGAATCGACAGGTTGTTGAGTGATTGTATCAGTGGATGAATTCTGTGGACTGTAACGTGAAGATTCCTGTACAAGAATGTTAATGGTGAATGGTACTATATAATGACACTAGAAAGATAAGTCTAGAATTTGTATGTAATTTCATTACTGTAATACAAAATGATTTCTCTTGGTGTGGTGGGTTTTTCTCCCATAAGGGTTTTCCCACGTATATCTGGTATTCATGTGTGATTGTCAAATACTCTGTTTCTTAGTGCATCTTAATTGGACTATAATTGTAAATTTTAAAGTGTATCTACATTCTTTCCTAAGGTATTGACATTAGGAAAAAAAATTTCCGCATCTGATTTTCCTTACAAGTGGTATCAAAGCCTGGCCAGTTATGTTATCCTTGTGGGTATGTTGGGTTTTTTGTGTCAATTCTATTCAATGGGAGTCTTGTAGAGTTTGTCAATTTCTAATTATAGATTAAGATGGCTAGTACATCTGGAAAGTTCGAAATAGAGAAATTCAATGGCAGTAACTTTGAGTTGTGGAAACTCAAGATGGAGGATCTTCTTGTTGACCGTGATCTTTGGATTGTTGTGGCTGGAGTGAAACCTATAGGCATGAAGCAAGAAGATTGGGACCTTGCAGATAGGAAGTCTAAGGGGCTGATGAGGCTCTGTTTGACAGACTCAGTTCTTCTGAATGTGCATGAGGAGAAGATTGCATCTTCCTTGTGGAAGAGACTGGCATCTATTTATCAGGGGAAGTCCTTGGTGAATAAACTATTCATGAGGAAGAAACTATACTCTTTGAGAATGCAGGAAGGAGGGTCTGTAGCTGATCATTTGAATGCATTTAACATGCTACTTGCTCAATTGAAATCTGTTGGTGTGAAGACTGAAGAAGAGGATCGCTGTAGGCTTCTATTGTGTTCTTTGCCAGACTCATGGGATCATCTGGTGATGGCGATTAAGAGTACAACATCTAGTTTCAAGATGGAAGATGTTGCATCTTTGCTGTCAGAAGAGATGAGAAGGAATTCTTCTGAGATGGAAAAGGAAGCTCTTGCTGTCAGAGGAAGACAGAAAGAGAAGGGCAAGAAGGACAAGAAATCAAAATTGAAATCAGAGGGGAGATCAATACTCTTGGCAAGAAGTCCAAGGTGAAGTGCTAGAACTGTGGGCAACCTGGTCATGTCCGAAAGGATTGTAAAGAGGAGAAAAAGAAGAAGGGTTCTTTTGATAATGGTTCTTCTCATAGTGATGGTGATGCCTTCATTGCAGCCTTGGCTACACAGGCATCAAATGATGTATGGATGATTGATTCTGGAGCATCGTTCCACATGAAATCTCACAGAGAATGGTTCACAAAGTATGAAGAATACGATGGTGGAAAGATGTACCTAACAAGTGATTCAACTTTGGAGATTGTTGGTTGTGGAAGAGTCAGGATACAATTCCTTGATGGCAGAGTAAAGGAAATAAATAATGTTATGCACATACTAGGTTTGGCTCAAAATCTATTATCTGTAAGTATGCTAAATGATATTGGTGTACAAGTTACGTTCTTTGGAAATGGCTGCAAGATGACTAGAGGTTCAAAGGTGATGGCTAGAGGTGCTCGAATTGGTACTCTGTACAAGCTGGATGCACAGGCTGTTCAATGTAACGGTGTCTCTAGAAAGTCACTGAAAGCTGCTCATGGAGGAAAAGAGGGAAATATCCATAATTTTTTAAACTCTATGGAAGTAAAAATTCTTGCAATGAAGACTATACTTTGGAATCATAGGTTAGGCCACATAGGAGAAAAATGTTTAAAAACCTTGAAGAATAAAAACCTGGTTGAGGGGCTTGAAGATTGTAATCTGGAATTTGAATTTTGTGAACAATGTATATATGGAAAGCAGCACCATGTTTTTTTTTATTCCAGTCGTCATAAATCTCCTGGTTTGTTAAACTATATTCATTTGGATTTGTTTGGTCCAGTAGATGTTCCTTCTTTGTCTAAATCAAGATACTACGTGTCGTTCATTGATGATTATTCAAGAACATTTGTTTATTTTTTGAAAAGTAAATCAGAAGTGTTTAGTCGATTTAAGGAATTTAAGAACCTTGTTGAAAATCAGATTGGTAGAAAAATAAAATGCTTAAGGACTGATAATGGTGGTGAATTCTGTTCTGATGAATTTGAAAGATACTGTAAAGACCATGGAATCAAAAGACATAAGACTACACCTTATACTCCACAACAAAATGGAGTTGCTGAAAGGTTCAATAGGACAATGATGGAGAGAGCACAAAGTATGCTCAGTAGTGCTGGCTTGGAGGAGAAATTCTGGGCTGAGGCTGTATCTATTGCATGTTATTTAATGTCTCCAAATTCTACTCTTGTTGACAAAACACCTTTGGAAGCGTGGTCTAGTAAGAAACTCTCACTTACACATGTTCATGTTTTTGGCTGTGAGGCATATGCTCATGTGTTGGATGTGAAAAGATCTAAATTGGAGAACAAGGCTACCAAATATATTTTTATAGGCTATAGCACTGTCATAAAAGGATACAAGATTTGGAATCCTAATACAGAGAAGGTTGTATACAACAGAAGTGTAATCTTTCGTGAGCTGAAACCTTCCACTTTGGATCTGTAGTCAGAGACAAAGTCAGATAACAATAAGGATGTAGCAATAATTCCTCCTACACCTAAGAAAGAGGAATTGGGAATTTAAAATGTACCTAAAACTAAGGAGAGCTCGAGCAGTTCTGAAAGTTTTGAAGAAAAAGAACCTCAGCCTCAGCAAGTGAGGAGGTCGACCCGAGAAAGAAAACAACTAGATAGGTATGGGTTCTCATTGATTGATTCTACTTGTTCCTATGCTTTGATTTCTAGTACTGATGAGCCTAGGACTGTGAAAGAGGCATTTAAAATGTCTGATTCAGATTCTTGGTTGGAAGCCATGGAAGAAGAGATGGCATCTTTAGATAAGAATGAAACTTGGAGTCTGGTGCCCTTGCTTAAAGGTAGAAAAGCTGTTGGTTGCAAATGGGTATTTAAGAAAAATATTGGTCTGGATGGCAGTGTAGAAAATTACAAGGCAAGACTGGTTGCAAAGGGTTATTCCCAGGTCAAGGGAATTGATTATGGAGAAATATTTTCTCCTGTAGCAAAGCTGACGTCCATTAGATTTATTTTTTCACTTGCAGCAACATATGACTTAGAGGTTGAACAGATGGATGTGAAGACATCATTTCTTCATGGTGATCTTGAAGAAGAAATCTACATGTCCCAGCCTGAGCACTTTGTTGAAAAACGTAAAGAAAAACTGGTATGCAAATTAAAGAAGTCTCTGTATGGGTTAAAGTAGTCACCTAGAATGTGGTACCAAAAATTTGATACATTTGTATTATCTTTGGGATTTGTGAGATCAAAATATGATCACTGTGTATATTATAAAGCTGAAAGTGATCAAGTATTAGTTATTGCTCTCTATGTTGATGATATGCTGTTCATAGGTAATAGCAAGCTAATGATTTTTGATCTTAAATCTCAGTTGTTTGCTAAGTTTGAAATGAAGGATCTTGGTGAAGAAATGTATATTCTGGGGATGGAGATAACTAGGGACAGGAAGAATAGAAAGATTTGGCTCAGTCAGAGTAAGTATATCAAGACTGTTCTTGAGAGATTTTGTATGAATGATTGCAAGCAGTTAGTTGTTCCAGTCATGCAAGGAATGAAGCTATCTATTGAGGACTGTCCAAAATCTCCTACTGAGATCAAGGACATGACTAGTTTACCCTATGCTAGTGCAGTAGGTAGTCTTATGTATGCAATGGTCTGTACAAGGCTAGACATTGCCCAAGCAGTGGGAGTTCTTAGTCGATTTATGGCTAATCCAGGAAGAATGCATTGGGATGCTATGAAGAGATTGTTTAGATATTTGAAGGGTACTTCAGATTTCACTTTGTGTTACCATGGGAATTTGGTTGAATCATAGAGGACTCTCAACATTCATGGTTATGTAGATTCTGATTGGGCAAGGGACATTGAGAGCAAGAGATCCACTAGTGGATACATATTCATGATGAATGGTGGTGCAGTGAGTTGGATGAGCAAGCAATAGGTTATAGTTGCTTTGTCCACTACAAAGGTTGAATACATGGCAGCTACTCATGCTTGTAAAGAAGCAATTTGGTTGAAACATTTGTGTTCTAACATTGGTTTTGATGTAGGTGAAATAGCTATTTTATGTGACAGTCAGAGTGCAATTTTTTTGGAAAAGAACCCTACTTTCCATGCTAGGATGAAACATATTGATGTACAATACCACTTTGTACGAGATATGGTTGAGGATGGAAAGGTCAGTTTGGAAAAAGTTGATACTCTGGAGAATGTTGCAAATTCATTGACGAAGCCAGTGAGCATAGATAAGTTCAGGTGGTGTGCTAGTTCAATGGGCCTTAGTGCCCATGATTTTTAGTAAGTTATGATGTGCTATGGAGGTGCCTGTATGATCTTTGTCAAGTGGGAGATTGTTGGAAATATGTGCCACAAACTATAAAGGCTGAAACCCCCATTAGAGACAAGTCGGTGTGGCATCTTCATTGTCTGGCCGACTAGCAGCTTGATTCATTCTAGTTTGTACAGGTCGCTGTGACCTTGCAAATGTTTTACCGAAAGGTTGCATTGTGGAGTCTATCGCTATGACATAGTGTATTTGTTATGACCTCATAGCACTTGGGAGACCTCTGGCCGATAGGCCATTCAATCATATTTTGGGGAGACTCTTGGTGACCATGGGCTTTAGGATAGCTAAGGGTTCTTGCTAAGAAGTCCCAGCGAATGGAGAAGGTCACGTCGATAGGGAAACATTCAAACGTTCTTCAGAGTAACTCAAAAGTGGTCAAATAAACATCTTAGCGAATAAAGGTTGTCTTGCCAATAGCTGATGGCTATCAGGGTAACTCAAGGATCCCGGGAAGACATCTCAATGAACATTGAAGGCCTCACCAATAGGAACATCTTTTGAAGTCTTTGGTGTAGCTCTTGGCGAATGTTTGTCATCGGTGGAACACAGATGTCTCGGTAAGAAGTCCCAGCGACTTTGATGAGTCTTGCCAATGATGAAGAGTCTTTGGGGTAACATATGGAGATCAGTATGTTCTCTTAGTGAAGGGAAATGTCTTGGCGACAGGTGAACACTTTGGGGTAACCTTAATGTCTCGGAGAAACCTCTTGGTGATATCAGTATCTCTTGCCGACTATCCTTTGGAGCTTGATATGACTTGTGTCTTCGATATACCTTTGGTGACTTGTTATGATCTCCTGGCAAATGCGATAGGTCTGGGTGACTGCTTGGTGACTCAGTGTAACTCATGGAGCTCAATAGAACATCTTAGTGATAATAGAGTCTCTTGGCAACATCGATATGAAGTCTATGTGGCATTGGCAAGAAATTGTTAGTGTCTCACCGAGATGCTAGTACATTGCGAATTTTGTTGACCAAGTAAGACCGTTCTATGTGGAGTCTCGTGGATGAATAGGAGGAGCCGAATGGGAACAGTTGGAAGATAGTCAGTTGTGATGGTTCTGTGAGGAAGTTCTACAGACAGAGTTCGACATGGATATACTCTGTGATTACAGTTTGTAATCGGTTGGTTGAATTGACAGGTTGTTGAGTGATTGTATCAGTGGATGAATTCTGTGGACTATAACATGAAGATTCCTGTACAAGAATGTTAATGGTGAATGCTGCTATATAATGACACCGGAAAGATAAGTCTAAAATTTGTATGTAATTTCATTACTATAATACAAAGTGATTTCTCTTGGTGTGGTGGGTTTTTCTCTTGTAAGGGTTTTCCCATGTATATCTGGTATTCATGTGTGGTTGTGAAATACTCTGTTTTTGTTGTCTGTTTCTTAGTGCATCTTAATTGGACTGTAATTGTAAATTTTAAAGTTTATCTACATTCTTTCCTGAGGTATTGATGTTAGGAGAATTGTTTTCCGCATCTGATTTTCCTTACATTTTCACCTTGCAACTCTTAATGTTGTATTTGTATCATCAGTCAAACTAGAACTGACTGTTCATTCATTATTTGAGTGCATTGTCTATCACTCACACTATTGGGCTTCAACCTGGCACTGTTCATGCATTTTTATGCTCCATTTAACAAGCTGTTCCATAAATCTGTTCTCTTCAAAGATGAAAATTAAAACAAATCTCTTCATTAAGGCATAGTGTATGCCTGTTCACTGTCCTTGGTTGTAAGAAAGAATAATGATGAACTGAACCTTGCATGACATATGATCATGATGAACAAATAACACTGAACATGAACCATACAACAATGTTTGATATAATTGAACCCAGTTAAGTGATTGAGTGAATTAAACTCACTGTTCACTTGTAGCTTTCAGAAAGCACTAACCTGATTGTTATGAATGCACAGTTGGTTTAATAACTTGATAGATAACTATGCTTAACTCTTTTAGTTGTATATCACTCCTCTTGATGAATATGATGATGTAATCTTTAATCAACCAACCCACTTGTAATGAATACGGCAGCATTCCAAGCTCTACGCTTGTGGGAGCCCATTTTTCTCCACATGCTTGGTCTTCAAATAATGATCAACATCATGATTTTCCCTATACCTTCACAAGGAAACAAACAATGTTAGCACAAAAACAAGATATAATGATCATATTGTTGTTTCTCCTTCAGCTCATTTCTTCTGTACTTTCACTTTTTGATTATTTCAGTGCATGATTGATAATAGGCTGCACTATCATTGGTGATTCATATAGGATCTTCGTAATAAGAGCCACTGACATCTCCCTCTTTTCTCTTACAGGTGAACGAAGCTTGAGAAGACAAAGGTGCATCACTTCAGCGTCGACCATCGATAATCAGACAATGACGATTATGTCGTTACTTATATGATTTTGTCTTTTGCATCTTCCATAGTGTAGTGTGCTATTAATTATGCACTGTGACAGTCACATCCACAACTTGTGTGGATCTTTGATTTCATCTTTATGCTTTTCATTTGAAAAGAAAAATGCATTTCAATGCAATATTGTAATATCATTCTGATTCTTGCAATCAAATGAAGCTATGTAAATATGAATTATTCCCTAAAATAAATGAAAGCATTCTAAAATGCTCTGTTATTTATATGCTCAATTCTGTACTTCATTTAATTTTGGAACTTTTGAATAGCACTCTGAAATTATGATTCTTCTTTTAAATGCATCACTGTCACTTAATGAAATAATGAACATGATGCAATCAACACTCAAACATAATATGCAATTTCACCTTAAGAAATAACAATGTTTAGCTAGCTTTACCAATTGAGCTGTGGCAAAAAAATTGGTAACACTAATCAATACCACTCTTCCTAACATCCCTATACATCATGTTAGCTCATTATTGTTTCCTATAAGGGATTTCTAAGGCCATTACAAATATATAGAGGAAATTCGTTTGGATTGATATTAGGGAAATAAGGATATTTAAACTTGTTTTGTGGGACCATATTTGGAGGGAATAGAAGGATAGTGGTATAGGGATATAAAATTGTAGGAGAATCAATAAAGCCTTTCCTAGAAGAAATAAATTTGGAAAACACATGAAAATAATAGAGTGGTGAGTCACTTTTTCCGCTCTAAATATGTAGATGAATATTTTTATAAATTTTTTACTAGTAATATTGGCCCATGAAATTTAGGGATTTAAAATTTATTGAGTATGTTATCCTTTGTTATGGAGAATCTTAGATGGTTAGTGGGGTGTGAAAAATTCTCATTTCAAGAGATAGTGTAGATCCTTGACAAACCATTAAAAACTTGGAGTTTAGAACTCTTGAAAATAACTTTAGAGAAAGCATTGGAAGTTGAATAATAAATTAATTAGTGAATGCCAATGGTATGAGGGGATGGGTACCTTTCCTTGCCCCTCTTTGGAATTGATTTTAATTGTGGAGAAATTATTGAATTTATTGAGGAGTTGGCATATTTATTTAAACTCAAGTGATCATTAAATCATTTGGAATTTCATACTTTGGGTCATGGGATTATGCATCCATTCCCACTATATATATATATTTTTAACAATTATTCCTTCTTGGGTTGAAAGATCTATTGCAAGAAAATTATACCAAATTAAATATATTCTTATGGTTTGTCACAAAGAGTGGGGTGTTGACATGAGATTGGTTGGTAACCTATGGATGGTTGTGGCCATCCAAGTGTGTGTTATGTGAGGAAAATTAAGAATTAAGTGAGCATATTTTTATCTCTCATCAATTTATTAAGGAAGTGTGGAAGTGGCAAATTGAGAAATATAATAGTGCCTAGGGTTCATTAGTTTAGGTTATTGAAATTTTATCAAGATGAAAATTAGGAATCAAGAGTATTGGCTTAAAATTGATTTAAAATATTTAACTAGTGTTGATTTGATGAGGGTGCAACCTGAGACACAAAAAATAACCCACAAATAAGAGAATAATTTTATTATTCAGAAAATGGAGCTTCTTACATGTAGAGGATCTCAAATCCCCAAGTTCTACAACACATGCAAGCTACAGAAAGATACAGAATAACCCTTTCGCAATATGCGAGCTTGTCCCCAAAAAGTTACCCAAAAATTAGAAAACCCGCCCATAAATAGAGCTCCTCATTAGTTTGGAGCCAAAACAACATTCAAATTGAGTTTAGGCAGTTTGGTGCCAAAAATTTACAACATGAAGTTCAAATTTCAAAAGAGCATTTGCAATGGTATCTTCTAGAAAGTGCGCCAACTTCCCGAGGCCATAACTTTTGATCCGGTACTCCGATTCACGAACCGTTTGAACTGTTGGAAAGGTCTTGAAGTCAAGAACGCACTCAAAATTTGCTATGCTGATTTCAGCAAGTTTTGGGGCCGATCCGGGAGCTTTAAGTGCCTCAAATCCCACTCAGAAGATTTTTAGGTGCAAATCTGGGAAACTAAAACTGCAATATCTTTCAACCCAGGAACATAAAATAAAAATTGTAAATTAGGAATTTCATTATGACGAAAAGGGTATCCAAAAAATGTAAAAACATCTAAAAACTGAGAAACTTAAAATTTAACTATTTTGGGTGATGCAAGATTACCCTTACACCACTAGATGCTCCTGCATCAGACACCCAGGGTAATTTTGAGAAGTGACCCTGTCACGTCTCAGGTGGTTGAGGAAAACCCAACCGATGAACCACTGCCTTAGATAGCCAGGATGAATCTTCCACAGGCCTTCCTCTCCATTTCACCAGATATTCTTCATACTGTCTGTTTCTGGTACTCCTTCCCACATGACTATCTAAGATTTCCTCAATCTCCTCCTTTTCTGAAGTAGGTGCTAGAATCCCACACTGTTCCATCATTGGTGCTTCCTCTGCGCCACCTTCATGATACTCTGTCAAATCTGAAATGTTGAACACAGGGGAAATGTTGAATCCATCTGGCAACTCTACCTCATATGCATTCCCTGAATCATGCCTCTTCAAAATTTTACAGGGACTGAACTTCTTCATCTTCAATTTGTTATATGTTCCCATTGGAAACCTTTCTTTCCTCAAGTGGACCATCACTTCATCACCAATCTAAAACTCCTATACCTCCTCTTCTGATCTGCCTTAGCCTTATACTGCATATTCATCTAGTTAATATGTTCTCTTACCTTCTCATGTATATCCTTGACGTGTTTTTCAAAATCTTCAGCTTTAGCACTTATTTTCTTCTCTTGGTCCATCTTCCTCAATTTTGAGCTGTTTGGAGCTACCTCCATACACAATCTGGAATGGTGATCTACCAGTGCTTCTGTTGACAGAATTGTTGTAAGAAAATTCTCCTGGGGTAAGATCAAGTCCCATCCCTTGGGTTTATCTCCTACCAAACATCTCAGTAGGTTACCTAGACTCCTGTTAACAACCTCTGTCTGCCCATCTGTTTGTGGATGGTGTGCAGAACTGAACTTCAACTCTGTCTTCAGCTTCTTCCACAAGGTCCTCCAAAAGTACCCCACAAATTTGGTGTCACGATATGAAACAATACTCTTTGGTAGACCATGTAGCCTCACCACCTCTTTGAAGAACAAGTCAGCAATGTGGACTGCATCATGGGTCTTCTGACATGGAATGAAATGTGCCATCTTGAAAACCTATCAACCACCACAAAGACTGAATCATTCCTCGTTGTGTCCTTGGAAAACCAAGAACAAAGTCCATACTTATATCCTCCCATGGCCTCTCTAGTATAGGTAAGGGCTGATATAAGCCTATATTCTAGCTCACTCCTTTAGCCATCTAACATACCCTACATCTTTGTACAAACTTCTTCACATCCTGTGACAACTGAGGCCAATAATAATGCTCACTGATAATGGCAATGGTCTTATCCCGACCAAAATGTCCTGCCATTCCTCCACTATGCTTCTCCTTTATCAGGTTCTCCCTCATGGAACTCCTCGGGATACACAATTGACTTCCCCTTAAATAACATGCCATCCTAGATTATGGAAATCCAACCACCTTGTCCTGTCCACTTAACAGGTTCCTCGCAAGCTTTCCAAGCCTCTGCAAAATCAGGATCTTCTGCATATAGTGTCTTAAGTTCATTGAATCCAACCACTTCAATCTGCATCTTTGTCATCAATGTATGCCTCCTACTTAAGGCATCTGCAACCCTATTTGACTTCCCAATCCTATGTTTCAAAACAAAGGTATAACTCTGCACATGGACTCAAACTCTCGTATCAAACCCTTTCTCAACAACTCTTGAACTTGTCTGTTCAACTAATCATTTTCTACTGGAGTCATTCTATGAGCTGCCTTATTTGGAAAACTGGCTCCAGGAATCAAGTCAATCTGATGACTGATCTTCCTTATTGGTGGTAAACCCTCGGGTACATTATCAGAAACAATATCTTGAAACTCATCCAACATCCTAGAAACTTCTTCTGGAACCTTCTCACTATCCTCATTACTCATTCTAGGAATCAATGCATAACACACATGCTCATGCTTCATACCCTTTAAAATTTTTCTTCCGTCTACATAACAAATTCTAGCACTACTGCATACATTTTCTTCGGTCTCCTTTAGGGGTTTTAGCTTGTGACGAACCCCATCCTTTGTCAAGGAATAAGTGTTTGCATGGCCATCATGTATAGCTCGCCTATCGAACTACTAGGAGCTCCCCAACAACATGTGACATTCATCCGTGGGGATGATATGACAGAGTACCTCATCATGGTAGCTCTCGATCTTGAACTTTACTAGGCACTGCTCATTGACCAAAACTTTGTGGTCTTTCTGCAACCAGGAAATCCGATACGGATGCGGGTGCTTTTCCCTCTTCAGCTTCAACTTTGTGACCATCTCCTCTGACACCAAATTATCAGTGCTCCCACCGTCAATAATGACATCATAATATTTTCTTTCACACTTGCACCTTGTGCGAAATAGATTCTTCCTCTGTTCTGGTTCCTTTTCTTCACTCACTAGGGCTCTCCTAATCACTAGGGTTTCTCCCCTTTTGGCATCATCTGAATGTTCAGATTGGGTCTCCTCATCTGCATGCGCAACCCTTCCATGAAATTTTGGCCTTTTGTCTGCCCTTCCTTGGTGTTGTGGACATTCATTGGTTCGATGCCCTTCTTCACCACACTGGAAACATGTTCCTCTGAAACCACCTCTTCCAGATCTTTGTCCATATCTCCCTCATCCTCTACCTCTTTGATCACCACTGTTTTGATCACGAGGGTGGTAGAAGTTGTCATTCCTTTGGCTTCGGCTGGTACCCACATCTTCACTTTTCTTTTCATCATCATTTCGGCTTCCTGAAGGTCTTCCATTGCCCCTTCCGCTTTGACCTCCTCATCCTTTTTGCTTGCCATCGAATCTTTTGTTTAGCTTCTCTTCCACCTTTAGAGAAAACTGATACACATCCTCAATGGTGGTCATTCTGACTAGGCTTAACTCCTCCTGAATGCTTGGTCGTAACACATTAATATATTGGGCTACCTTCTCCATGCCTCCTGATCCGTCTGATGATTATCTTGTGAAAATATTTAGTATATTCTTTCACAGATCTACTTCCTTGCTTCAACCCTTGCAATTTCTTCAATAGATCTAACTTGTAGTCCACTGGTATGAACTGCTTCTTCAGTTTCTCTACCATGCGATCCGATCTGGTGATCTTGACTTTTCCTCTTCGATTTCTTTCCAACTGGACATCTTTCCACCAAATCGGGCATGGCCCTTCAGCTTCATTTTTGCAAACTTAACCCGATCTGGGTCCTCTATTTCCTCATACTCAAAATATTCTTCTAGCTCGTTGATCCAATCGATCAACTCCTTGGGTTCAGACTTCTGGAATAACTGGGGACTTCTACTCTGGGTCTTTTCCCGATCTTGAAATGGCCCTATTAGCCACATTTGGTCTTGATCAATTGCTTCTTCTTCCTCTTCTACATTGAACCTTCTTCCTCTCTTCTTCATCCTCACTTTCTCTCCCTCGGTTTAACCCTTCTCAACTTGTAACACATCAACTCTCGTCTCTCGGGGGCTGCATCTCACCAAAGCACCATTCAACCACCTCTCACCACCACACCTACGACATCTCTTTGAGGCATCTTTCTTGACCTTGACCCACAACCATGGTCCTAGTGTGAATCCCACGATCGGTGATCTGTCCACACGCTCAAGAAAAACCCGCTCTCGATACCACTTTGATGAGGGCGGAACCCGACATAGAAAATAACCCACAAATAAGAGAATAATTTTATTATTCAAAAATGGAGCTTCTTACATGTAGAGGATCTCAAATCCCCAAGTTCTATAACACATGCAAGCTACAGAAAGCTACAGAATAACCCTTTCGCAATATGCGAGCTTGTCCCTAAAAAGTTACCCAAAAATTAGAAAACCCACCCATAAATAGAGCTCCTTATTATTTTGGAGACAAAACAACATTCAAACTGAGTTTAGGCAGTTTGGCGCCAAAAATTTACAACATGAAGTTCAAATTTCAAAAGAGCATTTGCAATGGTATCTTCTAGAAAGTGTGCCAACTTCCCGGGGCCATAACTTTTGATCCGGGACTCCGATTCACGAACTGTTTGAACCGTTGGAAAGGTCTCAAAGTTAAGAACACGCTCAAAATTTTCTATGCCGATTTTGGCAAGTTTTGGGGCTGATCCGGGAGCTCTAAGTGCCTCAAATCCCACTCGAAAGATTTTCAGGTGCAAATCTGGGAAACTAAAACTGCAATATCTTTCAACCCAGGAACAAAAAATAAAAATTGTAAATTGGGAATTTCATTATGATGAAAAGGGTATCCAAAAATGTAAAAAAAATCTAAAAACTGAGAAACTTAAAATTTAACTATTTTTGGGTGATGCAAGATTGCCCTTACACCACTGGATGCTCCTGCATCAGTCTCTTTCAAGTGGGATGAGAAATGTGAAGCATCCTTCAATCAACTCAAGCAGTATCTTATGTTGCCACCAATACTAGTACCACTAACTAAAGGAAAACCATTGCTACTCTACATTGCAACAATGGAGATATCTTTGGGCACTTTATTGGCACAGGAAGATTCTGCAAAAAAGGAAAGGGAAATCTATTATATTAGCAGGACCTTGAATGGTGATGAGATCAATTACACCTTTATTGAAAAATATTGTCTTGCGGTAGTGTTTGCTACTAAATAGCTAAGACATTACATGCTTACTCACACCATTAAACTCAGCTAAAATTGATCCCTTAAAGTATCTACTTAGCAAAGTTTCCCTAACAAGAAGACTAGCCAAGTGGGTCATGATATTGAGTGAGTTTGACATCCAATGTGTGGATAGAAAAGCAATCAAGGGTCAAGCCATAGCAGATCAACTAGCTAAAGCACCATTACCAGACGATCATCCAATGAACATTGAATTTCTAGATGTTGATGTCCTTACACTATCTACACAACAATGGATGTTGTATTTTGATGGCTCTTATACACAATATGGATTAGGAACAAGAATATTCTTTATCTTTCTATAAGGACATACCATTACCAAGTCCTATAGACTAATGTTTGGGTATGTGCAGGATCATCATGGAAAAAGCATGCCCTTAAGTGGCAAAAAATTCAGAAAAATTAGAGTTAGGCAACTTGACATAAAAATTCGAATAGGTTATCTATATTATTTCAAAATATGTAAAAATAGAATCTATAGAAAATTTAATGTAGTTTCTAAACTACTAGGTTTATCTATAAAAAAAAATTCTATTTGGTGAAAATTTGAAATTTCAATGCGGTAGTACTTAAATTTTAGGGAAAAAAAAGTAGTTGTTTGTCTGACCACCCTAACCATAATAAAATGATAATATTTTTTTATAAGATTTTAGATATAAGTAGAGGACTCATGTCCCAATGTGATACATATTTTTAAATTTTTTTTTTTGAAGTAAGTAATTAATTATGAATTTTTTATTACAACTTTTAAAAAATATAAAAATTTGTATGTCTAATGACCTTAACTTGGTCAAAACTTCATGAAATTCAAATTTTCTTTTGTTAATCCTATAGTATGCAAAGCATTGAATGTGATGCATGTTTCATATTCAAAAAATGTGACACTGTTTGAATGTTATAGATGTTTTTCAATCAGCCTATCAATCAGGACTTTAGTCATAATTCAAATAGAAAATGAATAATAATAATTTATTAAATTCAAAGTAAAGCATAATTTATATTGGTGGAAAGCTGAGAATCTCCTTTAAAAACCATTTTCATTTCATCAATTTTGGGTTAAAAAAAAGTGGTCAGCCACATACCTTACACATACCCATCATATCCCCACTTTTTGGCCCATCATGATCCTACACATACCCATTTCCTTGCACCAATAACATAGTTGAATACGAAGCATTGATCATTGGGATCAAAGTAGCAGTTGAGTGGAAGATCATAGAGTTGCATGTCTATGGTTATTCACAACTAGTCATTAATCAGGTGAACGATGATTACCAAAAAAAAGATGACAAGTTGATGCCATATAAAAGAATGGTTGATGACTTCAAAAAGTACTTTATGGAGATAAAATTTGAGCAAATTCCTATAGGTGACAACAAAGCTGCTAATGCCATAGCTACCATTACTTCTCTCTTACAGATTTCTAACAAATTTTCCCGTTGTGAGTTCATGGTGGAACAACTGTTCAACCCATCTTATGACAACCCTGAATCCCTAGTCATCTACCATCTAGCTGAGGCTAATGCTTCTACCTACAAGAAAATCTACACCTATCTAAAAGACAATACCCTCCCACCCAATTTATCTTGAAACCAAAAATGAAATTTCATCTGGAAAGCAGCTCGACACACCCTAATAGTCGATGTGCTTTATCAATGAGGTCTTGATGGTACTATCCTTTGGTGTCTAGGACGTAATGAAGCTAAAATTTCTTTACGTGAGGTCCATGATGGTATTTGTGGCACACATTCAATTGGCCTAACTTTAGCTAAGAAACTCCTATGTTTGGTATACTACTATCTGAATATGGAGAAGAAATATTTTCAATACGTCAAGAAATGTCAGAAGTGTCAAGTCCATGGAAACTTGATACATGAAGTGGCACAAGAGTTGCAACCTTTCACATCAACATGGCCTTTTTGTCGGTGGGGATTGGATCTTATTGGTAAAATACACCCATGTTCATCCAATGGACACAAGTTTATCATCACAACCACGAAGTACTTCACGAAGTGGATTGAAGTTGTTCCTTTGACCACCCATCATAGAAACACAAATTTTATCATTCATCGTGAATTATATGGGTATGTGCAAGATCATCATGGAAAAATAGGCGCTTAAGTGGCAAAAAATTCAGAAAAATCAGAGTTAGGGAACTTGACATAAAATTTTGAATAAGTTATCTATATTATTTCAAAAATATTTAAGAATAGAATCTGTAGCAAATTGAATTTTGTTTCTAAACTACTAGGTTTATTTTTATTTTTTTAAATCTGGGTATGTGCAGGATCATGAGGGGCCAAAAAGTGACAATATTATGGATATTTGTAGGGTATGTGGCTTATGACTTTTTTTTTTACCCAAAATTGATGAAATGAAAAGGGTTTTTAGAGGATATTCTTAGCTTTCCATCAATATAAATTATTCTTTAATTTGAATTTAATCAATAATTATTATTTATTTTCTATTAGAATTATGACTAAATTCCTAATCGATAGGCTGATTCAAAAACATCTATAACTTTCAAATGGTAACACATTTTTTAAATCCAAAACATGTGTCACATTCTATGCTTCACATACTATAGGATTAAAAAAAGAAAAATTAAATTTCATGAATTTTTGACCAACTTAAGGTGGTCAGACATACGAGTTTTTATATTTTTAAAAAGTTGTAATAAAAAATTCATAATTAATTATTTACTTGGAAAAAAATTACAAAAAAATATGCATCACACTCGAACATGAGTCCTCTACTTATATATAAAATCTTATATTAAAATATTATCATTTTATTATGGTGAGGGTGGTCAGACAAACACCTACTTATTTTTTCCCTGAAATTTAAGTACTATTGCATTGAAATTTTAAATTTTCACCAAATAGATTTTATTTATTTATAAATAAACCTAGTAGTTTAGAAACTAAATTTAATTTTCTATAGATTCTATTCTTACATATTTTTGAAATAATATAGATAACTTATTCAAATTTTTACATCAAGTTGCCTAACACTGATTTTTCTGAATTTTTTGCCACTTAAGGGCCTATTTTTTCCAGCACATACCCATCTATTTGGTGAAAATTTGAAATTTCAATGCAATAGTACTTAAATTTCAGGGAAAATATAAGTAGTTGTCTATCTGCCCACCCTAACCACAATAAAATGATAATATTTTTTAATAATATTTTAGATATAGGTAGAGGACTCATGTCCCAATGTGATGCATATTTTTTTCTAATTTTTTTCCAAGTAAATAATTAATTATGAATTTTTTATTACAATATTTAAAAAATATAAAAACTTGTATGTCTGACCACCTTAACTTGGTCAAAACTTCATGAAATTCATTTTTTTTTAATTCTATAGCATGTGAAGCATAGAATGTGATACATGTTTTGGATTCAAAAAATGTGACAGTTTGAAAGCTATAGATTTTTTTCAATCAACCTATCAATCAAGACTTTAGTTGTAATTCAAATAGAAAATGAATAATAATTATTTATTAAATTCAATGTAAAGCATAATTTATATTGGTGGAAAGCTGAGAATATCCTTTAAAAACCTTTTTCATTTCATCAATTTTGGGTGAAAAAAGTTATCAGCCACATACCCTACACATACCCATCATATCGCCACTTTTTGGCCCATCATGATCCTGCACATACCCATATCATCTATCAGTATGGCATTCCTCAATCTATTATCACTAACAACAATAGACCGTTAAAAAATTAGCATGTCTAAGAACTCAATGAGAGGTTCCATATATAGCATCGGTTTTCTTCACCATACTATCCCCAAGGAAACAACCAAGCAAAGGCCTCAAACAAGGCTATCCTAAAAATCTTGAAGAAAACTATCAATGAGGTTAGATGTGACTGGCATGTTCAACTAAACCCTACTTTATGGGCTTACAGAACTAGTATCTGTACCTTGACAAGAAACACACCCTATGCACTAGTCTATGGATTAGATGCTATTCTACCTATTGAGGTTGAGCTACCATCACTCTACATGTCACTAAAGGGGATCATTTTAGATGAGGATTACAAAGTGTCTAGGTTACAAGAATTAGAACTATTGGATGAAATTCATCAACATGCACAGTGGATCACTTGAAATCCTATCAGCAGAGGATATCTAGAAGTTGCAATCACAGAGTAAAACCTAGAACATTTTAGGTGGGTGACTTAGTCTTGAAAGAGAACCCCTGTAATAAACAAGATTGCGAGAAGAAGGGTAAATTTGAACCCAACTGGCTAGGTCCCTTTGTCATTGTATTAGTCTTCAAATCAGGAGCATATTAGTTGTCCACATCGGAAGGGGATTTTTTTGATGAACCCCTCAACAGCCTGCATCTCAAGAAATTCTACAGCTGAATTATCTAGTGCATAAGAAAAGGTCCTGAAAAAATACAAAACATCAGAAAATGTCCTGAAAGAAATGGTTTCCTTGATAAAAACCTAGAAAACATGCATCTTGGTAACAACAACAAAAAAAAGATCAAAAAAATCAAAAAAATCATAAAATTTGAAAAAAAAAGTGCAACAAAAACAAATAGTGAAAACCTGGCAACAGGCGCTATTTGTGATAGGTTAGCTTTTCCATCTATTTGATCATTGTAACCATTCACTTTTGTTATTCACTTTCACCATCCATCTTCCTATCATCGAAAAGCTTCATGTACATATCCTGGCATCATGGTCATGTCTCACTCTAGATTGGGGGAAAAATCATGAACTCACTAGGGGCAATAAAATTTGAGCTTGAACCAATAGACAAACAACAGTAGGACAAACACAACAATCACAATGCAACCCAACAATAAACATCAATTACCATCAGTAACACATCAGCCATCCAAATTAAATATCCAAGCCAATCAAACCAAAAACAAAACTTCAAATGGATGATGTTCCTTTTGAATCATGGCTTTATCACTATGGAATGAATGTTCAAATTGTTGAACTTTGATTTTTGTTATCATATCTCTAGAGCACCTCAATGATGTATTGAACTAGAGGAGCTAGGAAAGAGTGTGATTTTTCTTTGTTTGTTGTATGTGAGTTGATCATTATTATTGTGCAAATTTTCACGGGACGTGCTCTACAAAGTATCACTAATGAAATTCCAAATTTGCATAGAAAAATAGTTAACTCTTGTTTGTTTATGCAAGTAGTACTCAAGTCATCTCGATTCAATTATACTTAGATGCTTGTGTTAACTAGAAATATCAAAAATCATGGAAGTAATTCTCAGGTCATCATGGTCTAAATATTCCATCAATGCTTGCACTCACTTTCAACATTTTAAAGGCTCAATGATGATAAAAAGCATGACAAATAGGTTGTTACAAATGATAAAATCTACATTTTAGATCTGCATGGTTAAGTTAGATTGCATCCATGTCAGTTTGTATCTGTATCTATAGGGTTTCCAAAACTACAACAATTTCACAATGAGGTTATCTCTCTTATTAATGGATTGAGTACATTTTGACATTAACCAAAAACACACCATTTTCATATAGTTGCACATCAGTTGCATCATCATTTGCATACATTAGAAAAAATTATCACATCATTCATCCATCCATGCATCACATCATAATATTTTCATCTCATTTGCATAATCTAGATCATTTCATCAATTATTAATGGATTAAGAAATTGGTCCATTAAGATCATTAAAAGACATGTCCAACAGAGTAAGATTTCCAAGAAGAAAAAAAACTCTATTTTAATAGGGGAATAATTGAACTTGATGCATCACTAAAATCATTTACTCCTTTTATAAAATGGATCTTGGATTCACATAAGATGATTGAAATACATGACTAGCAGAGTAAGATTTCCAAGAAGAAAAAGTTGTTGAGAAACATGACTGATCAACAAAGGATATAAGGCCATTGTTATGAACATCTAAAACTAGTAGTGAAAATGAATTTATTACTCAAATCCAAGACTGACAAGGGACTAACTAGATCATCACATAAACATCACACATCATTCACATAATCAAATCCATCTCACATAGCATAAAAAATCATCCATAAATCATATAAAATCATTAATCATGCATTATCATATCATCATTGCATACATCACATAATCATCACATAAGCATCATCATTGCATAAATCATCATAATCATCATGATCATCATCATATAAACATCATAAACACATAGAATTATGCACCATTGTATGATCATTCCATACGTACATTCATTACATCATTTATTTGCATTAGAAAAGTACAAAAACATAAAATCTATCACATGCATCATAGGCATCATTCATAAAGAATCATAGAATCATAACACATCAGTTGCATCATCAATTGCATCCATAACATATCATCTCATCATCATATAGAACATCATATAGCATATATAATAGAAACTAAATGCATCCATCATAATCATCATGATCATCATCATATAAGCATCATATAGACACATACATCATAATCATCACTGCATATCATATAATCTCAAAATCGTAATGTCAAATTGTTCAAGGATATCCAAGGGAATAAAGAGATACATCAATATAAAAAATGGCAGTGTATCATAATCAAGAGGTACATCATCAATGTATCAATTGAATAGAGAAGTATACATCAGTGTGTACATGTCCAAAGTACATCAAGAAATCACAATCGGAGCTATGTCATGCTCCCCCCCAAACGACACTAGCATCACATGACTAGGGCCTCCCCCACCTAACAAACTTGCACTAGGATCTCTTAAATGTCCAAGAAGTGGTTGTGTAACACCCATACTAATGGTTCGAGACTAGGACCTCCCTGAATGGGATTGTGCAAAACTCTCTCGTTGCTCTGCAGGAACCACATCATGATATCGAACCCTATAAAGTTGACCTCTTGTGCGGTACAGTGGATCTCCCTTAAATATTCAAAAGAATCAAAAGTCATTGTAGCCTACTGTAATCTCTCAACGATACCCTCAGCCTGCTCTACCCATTGTCAGAGAGTGTCCCTCTCTGTGGTCAATGTGGCAATTTGGCCCTGTATCTGTCCCTGTGCATGTCCTTGAGCCTAGACCTGTGTAAGTTGGGCCTATATCTATTGTACATGTTATCTAGCAGCATCCCTCTTAGTCGTCAGCATCTGAATCAGTCCCTAGGCCTTTGATAACAAAGCTTGAACCTACTCAAGCTAACCCTATAGTTTCTAAACCTACACCTGCAAAACAACTATCTGTGTCTACTACTACTACAAGGGTAGCTTGATCTCCACATACTATTGTGATGGGGCTACCAATGATCAGCTCTTGCGAGGCACTCTCATCTCTCCAACATCTAGCCCTAGTCCTCCACCCTCATCTCCATCTCCATCATCGTCATCACTTCTATCATCCTTCTCCTCCTCCTCCTCTCTCTACCGCCTACACCCATGACCTAATTCCCTCCCCTCCTCCTTTAGCAATGGTATTGGCTCATCTGGGATGGTGATCTATGGGAATGGATGCAAATCTAGGTATTGAGCATACTCATCTGACATCAGAGCCTCAATGATATCTAGATGAATATCCTATAATATAACCTACAAACTCTAACACTCCTACACAACAGCATCATACGACAAAGTGGGTCCCCACTCGGTCACATCCACCTAATGTCGTGCATAATGCACCATGCCCTGGGGCATCCCCTACACTTGGCCATACTATCGCCACACCCTCCTTAGCAAAAATATCTTGATAAGAAACTAGGTTCGTCCAATGAGGTACATAGACTAGCATAGATAAGGAATCTTTGTATCATCCTATGGCCACTGCTCGCAATCAAGGTACGATCGCCATACCACAGACTTGAGATCATCCAATGTCCTCCTCTAGTGCTCTAGTTTTCCTAGCCTAGGATGATCAACTTGACCAACATAAATATGTACATACAGTCTCATGGAAGGTTGATGTCTATCTCCAACTGGCCGTGAGACTGCTATATGCTCCCAAGCCCAGACTTGAAGCAATGTAACCCCAACCAATAAACTCACCCCTTGAAGATAAACAACCTGATGCAAATCATGGTACAAATGGGAAAGCATACAACAACCCCATGCATATCAAGTGCCCTAATCAATCATTCTCTCCAGAATCCTGCCCCATTCAACTAACAATCCCTTTGACCTATGATCAGGACAAAGGAACCCTCCAATGAATCCTGCAAGAATAGATGGTAATGTTGCATAGGCATCCACCATATTCCTCCGAGGAAACTCGTAACCACATATATGCTCATCCTCAAAAACTCTACAAAGTGCATCAGTCCTGCCCTGCTTCTGAGAATCATACAAGACTAGCTCTCCAACCACTAGTATTAGTAGAATCTGATATACATCCTCTGGGGTCACCGTCATCTCACTAGTGGGAAAATGAAAGGTGTTATGCTCACTATGCCACCTCTTTGCTAAAGCTGTCAACAACCCCCTATTAATCCTAAACTGGGGCATATCAATAAGAGACAGCAATACACATCATGCAATAATGGTGGTCTAGAGCTGCGTCAACTGGGGAATCAAATCCCACATCCTGGGAAAATGCTCTCTAATCTACAAACTCGTCAATGGATCCTATCATCACAAAATAAAAAATCATTGAATCAATCAATTGACATCAATCAACTAACCAATCAATCAAAATCAATTAGCCTATCAATCTAATCAATTCTTGTGAGACTTTGATCAAACCTTGTTAGCATCAATCAATTAATTTAACCTCACCTATCATGAGGTTCATCAATCAATTCAACCTCACCTATCATGAGGTTCATCAATCAATTCAACCTTGCCTATCAAGAGGTTTATCAATCAATTAATACACCTCACCTATCATGAAATTTATCTATCAATCAACCTCGCCTATCATGAGGTTAATTAATCAATCTATTGTTGCACCTCACCTATCATGAGGTCAATCAAATCAACCTCACCTATCATGATGTCAATCAAATCAACCTCGACTATCATGAGGTCAATCAATCAATCAAATTATATTTAATTCTTGCCTATCATGAGGTCAATTATCACCAATCTATCATCAAATCTCTCCTATTGTGAGGTTAATCATCATCTGATCAATCAAAATCAAATCAATGGCTGATGTGATCAAAGAACATAAAAATTAAGGAGTTTTCTAAAAATTACCTCTCTAACTTGGATGCACTAAAATAGTCTATCAAAGTGCTGAAAAAGTCAAAGTGTCATTTAAATTCACCAATGCGCCAAAAAAGTCTATCATTGCACTAAAATGGTCGATGTGCCATATCAGGCTATTAATGCGCCATCTTATGACATCAATGCACTAATCTATCCAATGTGCCATTTCAATCATTGAATGCACTAATCTAGGTCATCTATGCACTAAAAGGCTATATGCACTAATCTAGCCTATCAATGCGCTAAAAAACCTAATCTATGTGCTAGAATCTTCAATGTGCTATAACAAAAGTTCAATGCGCTACATCGGATGATGTATGCGCTAAAACTAGGAAAACTAAATTAAAATGTGAAAATGAGAAAGAAATGCAAATGTACAAATTACGAGGCAATTTTTAGGGGTACATACTGGAGGTATGTATACTGTTGGGTGGTTGTGACGTCTGACGTGCTTGAACCGATGCATGTAGTAAGGAATCACCATTTCACCAAATTTGCACAAATCACTCAATCACTCTCGAGTTTTCAAAGTGAAAATGCTCAAATGAATATCTAATCACTCTTTTTAACCTTTTTAAGGTTAATTAAGTGGCATTTTTATGGGTTTGTTTTATTTTATTTTCAAAAGGCATCAATTAATCATTTCATCAAGGTCTGTAGGCTTATACATCATTTTTTGAGAGATAAATCATTTCTGAATTATAAAATTTTGAGATCATCATCAAATCATCAAAAAATCATCAAAATTTTCAAAAATTCAAAAAAATCCTAAAAATTCAAAAATTCACCAATTTATCTCTCGAGGGGGATATATCCCTCATCACTTGAAAATCAACGTCTAAGGCATCAAATTTTTTTTTTCTCGGCATCAATATCAGTTTTTTCTTTGAAGCAATGTGTAAACACATTACTTCAAAGAGGGGAAAAATGTATACACCTCAAATCAGTCAAGATATTTAATTAATTAAATACTAGTTATTTAATTATTATTTCATCTACTCATAAATAAATTCTCAATTTATTTATATAGTTCATATCTTCTAATTCTCCAAATCTAAAATCACATTCCTCAAATTTAATTAAATAAACAAATTTCTATAGTTTGTTTTATTTAATTAATTTTCACTAATCCCAAATTTGGAATTCAAGTACATTTCTACAACTTTTCATGCCACCTCACCAAGGTCACATGAAATTAAATAATTCTAATTTTTAAATTAGAATTATCTTCAACAAAATTTTAACACATGGCTTATTCATCACACACCTTATTCCTTCATCCATTTGGCATGTTGTCTTTGGTCAAGGGAACATCCTTCTTCATTCTCTCCATCTCCACCATTCATCCCTCATGTTTGAATTTGGACTGTTGATCATTGCCACATCAAAAGATGCTTTGAAAATCCTATAAATATATCCATTTGCTACAACATTTATCATCCGCATTTGAGTAAACTTATTATGCAAGAATAGCTTTGGAGCATTGGAGCATTTGGAGTTGTTAGTTAGCATTGTAGTATCATGTTAAATTAGAATCATGTCTTGCTTTATAGTTGAATTTTAGTTTATCATATCAAAGGTTATTTGAGCATATGCAGAATCATTTTAACTTCTTATCACAACATTAGCATCATATAATCTACCATCACTATCCATTTGCCAATATCTCCATTATCATAGTATCATGGCTTTTATCACATAGTTTCATGAAGGAACTTAGATTTCTTGCATTTCGAATAGCATCTTGTTTCTCAAGTTGTCATTTTAACAATCATAGTGCACATACAAAATCTAAGAGCCAATAAGGTTTAATAAATCCTTGAGAATAAATAACAATGGAATGTTTTTAAAGATTTTTTTGCTACAAATAGAGTAGTTATTTTATTCAAATCTTTAATATAATACATCTCATTGATGTTTGTGTTGATTTACTAACTCTCCCACATTTCACAACCACACTAAATATTCAAAATATGACATTTTGTGAAGGTGTTGTGAAGTGTTATAACACATTTCTACACTTTTCTAGACCCTTTTCATTATAATTCACCTAAAAATCACCTTTTCATCACTTATCAAGTCCTATTTTGAAGTGGTGTAAAGTCTTGTAACAATATTTCATGCTTTTCTAGGCTTAATTTCACTATTTACACCTTTCTTATGCTTTATTTGACCCCTTTATGCACTCATAAGGCTTAATTAAGTGTATTTTTGAATGTAAGCATGAAAAATACCATTAAATGTGACTTAGTTCCTGACACCTACTTTCAAGCCCAAGGTGGGACCCATTCGCCATTAGTGGTGAATGAGTCCCTCTTAGCTCAAAAATCAAAATAATTCAAATTTTCTTTTGAGTTTTTATTCAAAATTACCTTATGTCAACCTGTGATGATGTATCATTGGTTTATTAGGGCACAAGAGTGTATAAATAAGTGTTTTTTTCTCATTAACACCTAATTCATTCAAGCATTCATCAAGTTCACTCATTCACTAATTACATTAAAGCATCATTCAATCAAGCAAACATCAAGCATCTTGGAGAAGCCATTGATATATCTTCAGATTTCTTCAACAAGGTTGGTGATTTTAAGATGCTTGCATGTTGTTTATTCATCTTTCCTTGTTCATTTCATTTCATTTCTTCATTAAGGGTTTAATTACCAAAGTGGGATTTGACCAAGGAAAATCCTTATACTCTAACCCTTAACCATTTTTCCCCTCTTGCATGTGTGTTTGTAGAATTTTGTATGTAGATTTATCACACAATTAGGTGTTGAAAGGTGGTCAACAAGTCAAAAAAATGTTTCAATTAAAATCAATCCAATTTCAAGCTTGGAGACAACCTACAGTCTACTTTCTGCAAATTTGACTCTGTCAACCTGACAAGATGACAAGTGCAGATCTGGAGCTACATAATTGACCTTTGATTTCACAAAATTTTGGGAGAGGATTGATTAGCCATCAATGGTAAATTAGTCTCACCTTAAGGCTGAAAAAGTAGATTATGTTAGATTTTAGTTCCCAACAATTAGAAACTAGCTTTCAGGTGTTTTTTCCAATAACAAGACTAATTCACCATCAGTAGCAAATGAATCCCACTGGTGATTTTCACTAATTTCTACCAGCATTCAGATCATCCCAGATTCAACATTTATTTCCTAGGTGCACTTTGTTCTACCTTCTTTCAATCCTATTTTGCATTCATTCATGTTTTAGTTCATTCTTGCATACCTCACTATGTTTTCAAACATTGCATATTTCATAGGTTTTACATCAATAGTCAATTAATTACATAATTTAGTTTCATTTACAAAATTGCATTTAGTCATATTTCACATCATACAATCCTCTATTTGACTAAACCACTTCAATTTTGTAGGTTATTCTATCTCTCTCCTTTTAGGTGGAAGATCCTAAGAGTGCAAGAGAAGCCTATAGAATCCAACCACAAAATTGTTGGTTCATTTTGGTGAACCTGCATATATAATGCTTTATCTTTCTAATTTGCATTTGCATGTTGCATTCTAGGTTTCATTTTCATCAACATTCAATTTGGTTTTGTTTTGTTTTTGCATCCTAGGGCTTCTCAAATTGCATTAGTGAAAGACTCATATAGACTTCCATTTTGGATTCCATATCATTCAAAAATTGAATTTTGTATTTGCATCCTTAGTTTGCATATGAAAAGCATTGAAATCTCTTTAAATTTTCTAAAAAACATAAAAAAAATATCATACCTAGACTCATTCGCCACCTTGGGCTAATCAGTCCACCTACACATTTTAAACTGCATTTTCAGGCATTTTATGGGTATTTTCTGCATTATATTTTTTTGTAGTTACTTTCTATTAAACTTTCCAGATTCTTTGTTTTCTTCTATTTCTTACATCTTAGTTTCCTTGCATTCATTATCATCATGGATTTTTCTTTTAACAAGTTTTGGAATTCATTGAAATCCTTAGTAGAAATGTCTAATTGTGCCTTTGGTTGTGATCGTAATGACCTTCAACTCCTAATGATTGTCCTCCTCGCAATGTAGACATCAGTGGAGAAGATGATGATAGCATGAACAAATTATTAAATGAACTTCTTGATAACCTTGAAGCTAATCTGGCCTTTTATCCATCCATGAAGTCACAAGATCTTCCTACTATTGCACCTCCTGATCACTTTGGATACCTACATCCTGAAAACAATGAAGGACCTAAGTTCCCTCCATCAGGTGGACCTAGTTCCTCTAAACAAACACATCCTCAACCATTTTATGATAACAAAGTTACAAACACTCCCATCAACCTTGAAGAAACATATGGAAAAGGCTTTACTATCCTAAGTAAACAAGGTTGTGACATAACAAATGAGCATAACATTCATCAACTTCTCAAACAAATACCAACAGAAGAAAACACAATGGGACTAGGATATCAAGATCCTCCTCATACTAATAAGCCTGCATTTGAATATTGGAGACTTCACAATGATGGTACAGTGATCTTTGATTCTCCTCCTGACTTGAATGTTCTCCTTCCATGAGAGAAACCATTACCTGATTCTCATTCCAAGGATGCTAGGATCCCCATGGGTCCTCTTCCTCCTTCCATTCATGAAAAAGGAGAGTCTAACAAATGAAAATGACCTTACAAATTGAAAAAACTCAAGTTTCCTACTCATCCTCCACCTGAATGTGAAAGGAGACTTCAATTGCTTTTAAAAAAAGGCCTTATACTCTTACCACCTATGAATAGGTTGGTTATCTGTCCTAAAGATTCTAACATTCCATATTGCAAATATCATAATGTTCTTGGACATTGAACTAAAGAATGTCAAACATTGAAGGACATACTAGAAAAGTATCACTTCACTGATACCGACTGCTTTCCTATCATCTCTTAAAACAAAATCCTCTCTTCATGCCATAGTTGTAGAATTTTCTATTCTCACTATTGCATGATCCTTTCCCATCACCCAAATCAGCTCATTCTTACCTTACACTCTGTGAAGGCTAGAATTTGTTAGCCTTGTCCTTGTAATACATTTGTCTTTGTCTCTTACCTACATTATTCATCTTCTGCTTATATTACTTGAGATTGTGAAGTCAATAACTTCCTTAATGGTTGAGTTACATTTTCATTATTGGATCCTTTTGTATAAATGCATTTTTCTTTCATGTGTGTATTGTGTTCCCCTATAACGTGTGTTTGACATTCTCTCTCTTTGTACACTTCTTCTATTTTTACCTTTATTCTTCTATATGTCGTACATTTTGCATTTTATTTTTCACTTTTGTTTTGTATTTTCCTTTTGGGGATGACACAAAGCATTGAGATGCCCTATGTCTCTTCCATGTTGACCCAAAAGGTCCCTTTTACCTTCCTCTTTTTATCTTTTCTTATGCTTTTCCTTTTGGGGATGACGCACGACATTGAGACCGAAATGTCTCCCTCATGTTGACCCAAAAGCTCTTCCTTTGATTTCACCTTTTCGCTTTTTTTTTTCCTTTTGGGGATGATGCAAAGCATTGAGACTGCAATGTCTCTTCCATGTTGACCCAAAACGGACTTTGTTTTTCATTTTTTTTTTGCTCTCTTTGTGTCATTCTTCCAGTTCTATGTGCTTTGGGGAATGATGATAGTTCCAAGCTCCTTAATGAAATCATTGCAGCAACGCACATACTAACCCCAAATCAATAGATCCCTTATGTGTTTGGTGTGTTCCTTTCTAGGGGAAACCTCCCTTAGAAACATATGACTTGGCATAGGGGATTTCCAAGTTGGCCTTCATGTCTTGTTTTCTTTTTGCATTTTGTGTAGCAATTCCTTTAAAGTGGGGGGCATACATTGGCATAATTCGTTTGCATTCTTTCTTCTTAGTGTAGCCTTGTCACTTTATATGATGTGTTTTTCACTTTGTGGATGACATTGGGTGTGATGTCCTTCATAAGTGTGATCTATCTTAGCATATTGCATTCCTCTTAGTAGCCTGACGTGACGTATTGCATCCCCTAAGTTGTGAATATTTTATTCTTTGATTTGTCCTCTCTTGGAGATGTTAGACACAATGTTCCCTAAGTGACAGACCTTGCATGAACTTAACAAGACTCCTTTGAACATCTTTTACATTTTACATTTCTAACACCTTGCATAATGCAACTTGCATGATTGTGGTACCTTGCTCTTTGTTCATGATTTCTAAGCATACAAAGCTTTGCCTCTCTCATGAAGCACGAATTGAAATTTTCCTTTGTGGCACCTTGTTAAAGTTATCAAGAGGTATAACTTTGATATAGTTGAGTAGGAAGCCCATTCAACAACATGACTTTCACCATAGCCACCTATGTGTTTGTGAGTGCATACCAACTAGTGTACGTTTCTCACCTTTTGGGTCTTCTCAACCAGCAGACTGCCATGAGTTATATCACCCTAGAGTAAGTATGCATTCTCTTTTTCTCACAAAAATCCTATATCTGATTCACAACTAAATAAAAAAATGATCAAAGTTTGATCCGACATTTCCTTTTCCTTTTCCCCTCTCTCATTCTCTTTCACTCATGTGTTCCTTTGTTCTTGTGTTTAGTTTGCCATGGGATCTTCATCCTGGGGGCTTGATCATCCCTCTTGATCGTTGTCATTCCATCTTTCTAACATAAGTGCATTTGAACCTCCCTCTCGATATGCATGGCTACTTTAGTGTGAATTAGAAGCAAGTTCATCCTCTCGCTAAAGTGGGGGCTAAATGTACCATATAAAAATGGATCATTGACATTTTCATGGTCTTTCAGGTCTTGCTCTCATGATGCTTGGTCTATTTTTTCTTGATTTAATTTTGTAATGTAGCTTCTAAATTCACATTAGGTCCTAAATATTCAAAATATGACATCTTGTGAAGGTGTTGTGAAGTGTTGTAACACATTTCTACACTTTTCTAGGCCCTTTTCATTATAATTCACCTAAAAGTCTCCTTTTCATCATTTGTCAAGTCCTATTTTGAAGTGTTGTGAAGTATTGTAACAAGATTTCATGCTTTTCTAGGCTTAATTTCACTATGTACACCTTTCTTATGCTTTATTTGACCCCTTTGTGCACTCAAAAGGCTTAATTAAGTGTATTTTTTAAAGTAAGCCTCACAAATAACATTAAATGTGACTTACTTCTCGACACCCACTTTCAAGCCCAAGGTGGGACCCATTCACCATGGGTGGCCAATGAGTCCCTCCTTGGCCCCAAAATCAAAATAATTCAAATTTTCTTTTGGATTTTTATTCTGAAAAACTACCTTATGTTGGCCTGTGATGATGTATCATTGGGTTATTAGGGCACAAGAGTGTATAAATAAGTGTTTTTGTTCTCATTTTACACCTAATTCATTCAAGCATTCATCAAGTTCACTCATTCACTAATTGTATATTAAAGCATCATTCAATCAAGCAAACACCAAGCATCTTGGAGCAACCATTGATATATCTTCATATTTCTTCAACACGGTTGGTGAATTTAGGACACTTGCATGTTGTTTATTCTTCTTCCCTTGTTCATTTCATTTCATTTCTTCACTAAGGGTTTAATTACCAAAGTGGGATTTGACTAAGGAAAATCCCTATACTCTAACCCTTAACCATTTTCCCCCTCTTATATGTGTCTTTGAAGACTTTTGTATCCAAATTTATCAAGAAATTAGGTGTTGAAAGGTGGTCAACAAGTCAACAAAGTGTTTCAAGTAAAATCAACCCTATTTCAAGGTTAGAGACAACATGCAATCTATTTTCTATAGATTTGACTCCGTTAACCTAACAAGAAGACAAGGGAAGATCTGGATCTACAAAATTGAACTTTGATTTCACAATTTTTTTGGAGAGGATTGATTCACCATCAGTTGCAAATGAGTCGTACCTTAAGGCTGAAAAAGTAGATTTTGTCAAATTTTAGTTGGACTAACAATCAAAAACTAGTTTTCAGGTGTTTTTTCTAGTAGCAGGACTGATTCTCCATCAATGGCGAATGAGTCCCACTTGTGATTTTCACTTATTTCTGCCAGCATTCAGAACATCCCAGATTCAATATTCATTGCCCAGGTGCACTCTGTTCTACCTTCTTTCAATCCTATTTTGCATTCATTCATATTTTAGTTCATCCTTGTATACCTCACTATGTTTTCAAACATTGCATATTTCATAGCTTTTGCATCAATAGTCAATCAATTACATCATTTAGTTGCATTTACAACATTGCATTTAGTCATATTTCACATCATACAATCCTCTATTTGAGTGAACCACTTCAATTTTGTAGGTTATTCTACCTCTTTCCCTTTAGGTGGAAGATCCTAAGAGTCCAGGAGAAGACTATAGAATCCAATCCACAAAATTGTTGGTTCAGCACCAGCTAGATTAAACCCACTCCTTGTTCTTGCTCCAACAAGCATTGCATCTTTTAATATACAAGTGTGATGCAGGAGCATCCAGTGGTGTAAGGGCAATCTTGCATCACCCAAAAATAGTTAAATTTCAAGTTTATCAAGTTTTAGATGTTTTTACATTTTTGGATACCCTTTTCATCATAATGAAATTCCCAATTTATGATTTTTATTTTCTATTCCTGGGTGGAAAGATATTGCAGTTTTAGTTTCCCAGATTTGCAACTAAAAATCTTTCGAGTTACATTTGAGGCACTTAGAGTTCCTGGATCGGCCCTGAAACTTGCCAAAATTGGCATAGTGGATTTCAAGCACGTTATTGACTTTGTGACCTTTACAACGGTTCAAATAGTTCATGAATCGGAGTCCCAGATCAAAAGTTATGTCCCCGGGAAGTTGGCGCACTTTCTAGAAGATACAATTGCAAATGCTCTTTTGAAATTTGAACTTCATGTTGTAAATTTTTTGCGCCAAATTGCCTAAACTCAAATTTGAATGTTGTTTTGGCTCCAAACTAAAGAGGAGCTCTATTTATGGGTGGGTTTCTAATTTTTGGGTAACTTTTTGGGGGACAAGCTTGCATATTGTAAAAGGGTGATTATGTAGCTTTCTGTAACTTGCATGTGTTGTAGAACTTGGGGATTTGAGATCCTTTGCATGTAAGAAGTTCCATTTTCTAAATAATAAAATTATTCTCTTATTTGTGGGTTATTTTCTAAGTCTCGGGCTGCACCTTCATCAAGTGGTATCAGAGCGGGTTTTCTTGAGCGTGTGGACAAATCGTCGATCATGAGGCAGTTCACACCAGGACCATGGTTGTGGGTTGAGGTCAAGAAAGACACCTCCAAGAGTGATGCTTGGTAGGCATGGTGGTTCCAGAGGTGGTCGAGGTGGCAGAAATGCTGGTGGAAGAGATGCACTGGAAGCCCTCCAAAGACAGATTGATGTGTTACAAGAGCAGTTGAGAAGAGGGTTAAACTTGAGGGAGGAAAATGAGGATGAAGGAGAGGAAGAAGGTTCAAATGTAGAAGAGGAAGAAGAAGCAATTGATCAAGACCAAATGTGACTAATAAGGGCCATTTTGAAGATCAGGAAAAGACCCAGAGTAGAAGTCCCCAGTTATTCCGGAAGTCTGAACCCGGAAGAGTTGATCGACTAGATCAACGAGCTAGAAAAATATTTTGAGTATGAGGAAATAGAGGACCCAGATCAGGTTAAGTTTGTGAAAATGAAGCTAAAGGGCCATGCCAGTGGTGGAAAAAGAGGTCCAGTTGGAAAGAAATCGAAGAGGAAAAGGAAATATCGCCAGATGGGATCGCATGGTAGAGAAACTGAAGAAGCAATTCATACCAGTGGACTATGAGTTAGATTTGTTAAAGAAATTGCAAGGGTTGAAGCAAGGAAGCAGATCTGTGAAAGAATATACTGAATATTTTCATAAGATAATCATCAGAATGGGCCACACAGAGGCCAATAAGGAGAAGGTAGCCTGATTTCTTAATGGGTTATGATTGAGCATTCAGGAGGAGTTAATCCTAGTCATAATGACCACCATTGAGGATGTGTATCAGTTTGCTCTAAAGGTGGAAGAGAAGATGAACAAAAGATTTGATGGAAAGCAAAAAGGACGAGGAGGTCAAAGTGGAAGGGGCAATGGAAGACCTTCGGGAAGCCGAAATGATGATGAAAAGAAAAGTGAAGATGTGGGTACCAACCGAAGCCAAAGGAATGACAACTTCTACCACCCTCGTGATCAAAGAAGTGGTGATCAAAGAGGTAGAGTATGAGGGAGATATGGACAAGGATCTGGAAGAGGTGGTTTCAAAGGAACGTGTTTCCAGTGTGGTGAAGAAGGGCATCGAGCCTATGAATGTCCACAACACCAAGGAAGGGTAGAAAAAAGGCCAGAAGGTCATGGAAGGGTTGTGCATGCAAATGAGGAGGCCCAATCTAAACATTTAGATGATGTTGAAAGGGGAGAAGCCCTAGTGATTAGGAGAGCCCTAGTGACTGAGAAAAAGGAACCAGGACAGAGGAAGAATCTATTTCACACAAGGTGCAAGTGTAAAGGAAAATGTTGTGATGTCATTATTGTTGGTGGGAGCACCGATAATTTGGTGTCAAAAGAGATGGTCACAAAGTTGAAGCTAAAGAGGGAAGGCACCCGCATCCGTATCAGATTGCCTAGTTGCAGAAAGACCACAAAGTTTTGGTCAATGAGAAGTGCCTAGTAAAGTTCAAGATCAGGAGCTACCATGATGAGGTACTCTGTGATATCATCCCCATGGATGCATGTCACATGTTGTTGGGGAGGTCGTGGCAGTTTGATAGGTGAGCTATACATGATGGCCATGCAAACACTTATTCCTTGACAAAGGATGGGGTTCATCACAAGTTGAAACCCCTAAAGGAGACCGAAGCAAAGGTATGCAGTAGTGCTAGAATTTTTTATGTACATGGAAGAAAATTTTAGAAGGTATGAAGCATGAGCGTGTGTGTTATGCATTGATTCCTAGAGAGTAAGGAGGATAGTGAGAAGGTTCGAGAAGAATTTTTTGGGATGATGGATGAGTTTCAACATATTGTTTCTGATAATGTACCTGAGGGTTTACCACCAATAAGGAAGATTAGTCATCAGATTGACTTGATTCTTGGAGCCATTTTGCCAAATAAGGCAGCTCATAGAATGACTCCAGCAGAAAATGAGGAGTTGAACAGACAAGTTCAAGAGTTGTTGAGAGAGGAGAGTTTGAGTTTGTACTAGCACCGGGAAGTTTGAGATAACAATCAAGTACAAATTGCCAAGGATGGATGACCTGATGGACTGTTTGAGTGGAGCTCAGTACTTCACAAAGATTGATCTGAAGAGTGGATATCACCAGATCTGGATTTGAGAGGGAGATGAATGGAAGACGCCTTCAAGACCAAAGAGGGCCTCACGAGTGGTTAGTCATGCCTTTTGGGCTAACCAATGCACCGAGCACATTCATGCGGGTCATGAATGAGGTACGAAAAGAATTTTTGAGAAGTTTTGTTATTGTGTATTTAGATGATATTTTAATTTTCAGTAAGACGTTGGATGAGCATCGATGCATATTTGGAGAGCCTGAGAAGTTAAGAGAAAGCTGTTGATTAATCTAAAGAAGTGTAGTTTTGTGAAGAGGGAGTTAGTGTACTTAGGGTTTGTTGTCTCAGCAGAAGGTCTCAAGATGGACCTAGAGAAGGTGAAGGCTATTCTAGAATGGCCTACCCCAAGAACTGCTACTGAGGTGAGATATTTCCATGGTTTGGATAGTTTTTATAGAAAGTTCATTAGAAACTTCAGTAGTATTTGTGGACCCCTGACTGAAACAATGAGAGGGGATAGAAAAAAAATTCAAGTGGAGCACTGGAGCGGCAAAGAGTTTTGAACTGTTGAAGTAGAAGGTAATAGAGAAACCTATTCTAGCCCTCCTACATTTCAACAAGGTGTTTCAGGTGGATTGTGATGCCAGTGGCTGTGCCATTGGAGCAGTGTTGAGCCAAGAAGTTAAGCCCATTACCTATTTCAGTGAAAATTTAAATGATGCCAAGAGAAAGTATTTTGTATATGATCAAGAATTTTATGTAATAGTTCAAGCATTAAAGCAATGGAGACATTATTTGTTTCCAAAGGAATTTGTTCTATTTACTGATCATCAGGCCTTGCAGTACCTAAATAGTCAAGGAAAATTAAATCAGAGGCATATGAAATGGGTAGAGTTTTTGCAGAGTTATACCTTTGTTTTGAAACATAGGAGTGAGAATTCAAATAGGGTTGCAGATGCCTTAAGTAGAAGGCATACATTGATGATAAAGATGCAGATTGAAGTGGTTGGATTCAATGAACTCAAGACATTGTATGCAGAAGATCTTGATTTTGTAGAGGCTTGGAAAAATTGCAAGGAACCTATTACAGTGGACAAGACAAGGTGGTTGGATTTCATAATCTAGGATGGCATGTTATTTAAGGGAAGTCAATTGTGTATCCCAAGGAGTTCCATGAGGGAGAACCTGATAAAGGAGAAGCATAGTGGATGAATGTCAGGATATTTTGCTCGGGATAAGACCATTGCCATTATCAGTGAGCATTATTATTGGCCTCAGTTGTCACAAGATGTGAAGAAGTTTGTACAAAGCTACAGGGTATGTCAGATGGCTAAAGGAGTGAGCCAGAATACAGGCTTATATCAGCCCTTACCTGTACCAGAGAGGCCATGGGAGGATATAAGTATGGACTTTGTTCTTAGTTTGCTAAGGACACAAGGGAATGATTCAATCTTTTTGGTGGTTGATAGGTTTTGAAGATGGCACATTTCATTCCATGTCAGAAGACCCATGATGTAGTCCACATTGCTGCCTTGTTCTTCAAAGAGGTGGTGAGGCTACATGGTCTGCCAAAGAGTATTGTTTTAGATCGTGACACCAAATTTGTGGGGTACTTTTGGAGGACCTTATGGAAGAAGCTAAAGACAGAGTTGAAGTTCAGTTCTGCACACCATCCACAAACAGATGGGCAGACTGAGGTTGTTAACAGGAGTCTGGGTAACCTACTGAGATGTTTGGTAGGAGATAAACCAAAGGGATGGGACTTGATCTTACCCCAGGCAGAATTTTCTTACAACAATTATGTCAACAAAAGCACTGGTAGATCACCATTCCAGATTGTGTATGGAGGTAGCCCCAGAACAGCTCCAAATTGAGAAAGATGGACCAAGAGAAAAAAAATAAGTGCTGAAGCTGAAGATTTTGTAGAACACATCAAGGATATACATGAGAAGGTAAGAGAACATATTAACAAGATGAATATGAAGTATAAGGCTAAGGCAGATTAGAAGAGGAGGTATAAGGAGTTTCAGATTGGTGATGAAGTGATCATCCACTTGAGGAAAGAAAGGTTTCCAGTGGGAACATATAACAAATTGAAGATGAAAAAATTTGATCCTTGTAAAATTTTGAAGAGGCATGATTTAGGGAATGCATATGAGGTAGAGTTGTCAGATGGATTCAACATTTCCCCTATGTTCAACATTTCATATTTGACAGAGTATCATGAAGGTGGTGCAGAGGAAGTACCAACGATGGAATAGTGTGGGATTCCAGCACCTACTTGAAAAGGAGGAGATTGAAGAAATCCGATAGTCATGTGGGAAGGAGTACTAGGAACAGGTAGTATGAAGAATATCTGGTGAAATGGAAAGGAAGGCCTGTTGAAGATTCATCATGCTTCCCTAAGGCAGAGGTTGACCGTTTGGGTTTTTCCTCCACCATCTGAGACGTGACAGGTTCACTTCTCAAATTACCCTGAGTGTCTGATGTAGGAGCATCCAGTGGTGTAAGGGCAATCTTGCATCACCCAAAAATAGTTAAATTTCAAGTTTCTCAGTTTTTAGATATTTTTACATTTTTGGATACCCTTTTCGTCATAATGAAATTCTCAATTGACAGTGTTTATTTTCTATTCTTGAGTGGAAAGATATTGCAGTTTTAGTTTCCCATATTTGCACCTGAAAATCTTCTGAGTTATATTTGAGGCACTTGGATTTCCCGGATCTGCCCTGAAACTTGGAAAAATTGGCATAGCGGATTTCAAGTGCATTATTGACTTCGTGACCTTTCCAACGGTTCAAACAGTTCACGAATTGAAGTCCCGGATCAAAAGTTATGGCCCCGAGAAGTTGGTGCACTTTCTAGAAGATACAATTGCAAATGCTCTTTTGAAATTTGAACTTCATGTTGTAAATTTTCGGTGCCAAACCACCTAAACTCAAATTTGAATGTTATTTTGGCTCCAAACTAAAGAGGAGCTCTATTTATGGGCGGGTTTCTAATTTTTGGGTAACTTTTTGGGGGACAAGCTCGCATATTGCGAAAGGGTGATTCTGTAGCTTTTTATAACTTGCATGTGTTGTAGAAATTGGGGGTTTGAAATCCTCTGCATGTAAGAAGCTCCATTTTCTAAATAATAAAATTATTCTCTTGTTTGTGGGTTATTTTCTAAGTCTCGGGCGGTGCCTTCATCAAAGTGTCAACTATACATGCAACCCTAAAAATTCCAATTAGTGAAATACAACCACTGTAAGGACAAACATTGACAACATTGAAAGAAGACATGAAAAATATACAATTTACATTCTCATCGATGAAATGAGCTTCATTGGGCCAAATCTACTATTAAAAGTTACTAGCAGGTTACATATAGCAATCCCACAACAACATCTTTGCTATGGTGGCATTTCTATAATTCTTATAGGAGACCTTGCACAACTACCACTTGTTATGGATAAACCTATCTATGCATCCCACACAACAACTAAAAACCTATGGAACAAATTTAATATAGTTGTTGCATTACAAACAATATTTAGACAACAAGATGACAACCCAATACAAAAATAGTTTCATAATACATTACAAAACATGCATAATGTAGAAGCAAAAATACATGATTGGTAATTATTAATGAGTCACTCAAAAAAGGAACTAAAAATAACTGAACAAGAAGATTTTGACTAGTCAATACACTTATTTGCTACAAACAAGTTAGTGACTTTACACAACAAAAAAAGTACAACTATTAAATCTACCTGTTGCAACTTTCATTTCTATAAATACACAATGTAAATTATGTATTGATACCAATGATGATCAACTACCCCAAGAGGTACTACTAAAAAAATTTCAATGTTTCATGCTTACAACAAACCTATGGATCCAAGGTGGACTTGTAAATAGATCTCTTGGAGAGGTCAAAGATATTATATATCCCATTGGATCTAAACCACCTGAATTACCAACATATGTTATTGTCACATTTGACAACTATATTTATCTACCATGGGATGAAAGAAACCCAAAAACTATGACAATACAACATGTTTCCTAAGGTAGTCGCAGACAAATACCACTATCTATGGCATGAGCTATCACTATACACAAATCACAAGGCCTAACACTAAATAAAGCCACAATCGTTATTGAAAAAACTAAAAGACGAGACCTCACATTTAAGGAAATGTCTAGAGTCAAATCCCTAATAGGCCTTCACAAAGAGCCTACATTTTATTTTGATCATTATTCCAAAATGACAAAAAATCCATACAACATTATTAGAAAGAAAGAAGCTCGCGTACAATTGCTCTCTCAATAACATGTTCAAGTAAATTTACTACATAGTCTTTCAAAGTTATACAATTTTATATATTCCCTCATTTATTAGAGAGAAAAAACTCAAACTAATCAATTACAACATTTTTTCCTTATACAAGTGGTCAATCAAATGATCAAGCAAAGAACAATTCCAGATTTAATCTCTTTCTAAAAAAATTTGTTACATTTTTATTTTCAGTCTATTTACATATGTACAAACATATTTACAAGTTATGTTTTGTTCATCTAACAACATTGTGTTGCAATGCATACAAATTCGAGGACTTCAAAAGAAGAGCTATATAAAAACAAACCGACACTCCTTTTTCACTTTGATATAAGTAAATTGACTACTACTTGTTCAAAAATAATCTAGTTGTTTCAAAATGATTAAGACCTCCACCACAATTATATCATACAATGTATCATATATAGATTTAATGCATGCTACCTCAACTAATTCTTAGATATTATAGATTTTATATATTCCCTCATTTATTAGAGAGAAAAAACTCAAACTAATCAATTACAACATTTTTTCCTTATACAAGTGGTCAATCAAATGATCAAGCAAAGAACAATTCCAGATTTAATCTCTTTCTAAAAAAATTTGTTACCTTTTTATTTTCAGTCTATTTACATATGTACAAACATATTTACAAGTTATGTTTTGTTCATCTAACAACATTGTGTTGCAATGCATACAAATTCGAGGACTTCAAAAGAAGAGCTATATAAAAACAAACCGACACTCCTTTTTCACTTTGATATAAGTAAATTGACTACTACTTGTTCAAAAATAATCTAGTTGTTTCAAAATGATTAAGACCTCCACCACAATTATATCATACAATGTATCATATATAGATTTAATGCATGCTACCTCAACTAATTCTTAGATATTATAGATTTTATATATTCCCTCATTTATTAGAGAGAAAAAACTCAAACTAATCAATTACAACATTTTTTCCTTATACAAGTGGTCAATCAAATGATCAAGCAAAGAACAATTCCAGATATAATCTCTTTCTAAAAAAAATTGTTACATTTTTATTTTCAGTCTATTTACATATGTACAAACATATTTACAAGTTATGGTTTGTTCATCTAACAACATTGTGTTGCAATGCATACAAATTCGAGGACTTCAAAAGAAGAGCTATATAAAAACAAACCGACACTCCTTTTTCACTTTGATATAAGTAAATTGACTACTACTTGTTCAAAAATAATCTAGTTGTTTCAAAATGATTAAGACCTCCACCACAATTATATCATACAATGTATCATATATAGATTTAATGCATGCTACCTCAACTAATTCTTAGATATTATAGATTTTATATATTCCCTCATTTATTAGAGAGAAAAAACTCAAACTAATCAATTACAACATTTTTTCCTTATACAGGTGGTCAATCAAATGATCAAGCAAAGAACAATTCTAGATTTAATCTCTTTCTAAAAAAATTTGTTACCTTTTTTATTTTCAGTCTATTTACATATGTACAAACATATTTACAAGTTATATTTTGTTCATCTAACAACATTGTGTTGCAATACATACAAATTCGAGGACTTCAAAAGAAGAACTACATAAAAACAAACCGACACTCCTTTTTCACTTTGATATAAATAAATTGACTACTACTTGTTCAAAAAGAATCTAGTTGTTTTAAAATGATTGAAAACTCCACCACAATTATATCATACAATGTATCTCTTATAGATTTAATGCGAGCCACCTCAGCTAATTCTTATCTTGGTTCGATAAGACGTAATTTCGAATGACAGAATCTTTCTTGGTACAATGAATTCATCAGGAAACGTTCCTCCGTGGAGAGCTCTGAATAGTGCTTGACTTTGACGAAATTAAAAAACAATTATAAAATACTAGTCAATTTTCAATCGAACCATGATAGCTTCATCAACCAATAACAATAGACTATGTGTTCAACTCAATCATGATAACTTCATCATGAGAAAATACGGTGGGAGGCTGCGGAGAGAGGGTATGTAAGTTATTAGGGCTTGGCAGTAGCAGGTATGCTTTTCTGGGCGGTGAAAGTAAGAAAGAGAAACAGTGATTTGTTGTGCCATCCGCTGATACCCGCTCTTCTGGCCAGATCTGCAGAAGAATATGGATATGAGCAGACGTGCCCCGCTTTCAGCAAGCGTTATCGATCATTCTTTCTGATCAAAGCACGTATCATTTCAAGCCATAGCAATTGCAACTTCTAAGCCTGAAACCTGTATTGGCAAGGCAAGTACTCGATTATCTCTTAATTAATTTCTTTTATGTTTTTTGTTAATCTAATCGAGTGCGATCTTTTCCATGGTCAAGATCTCATCTGTTTATCCAATTTAAAATTTAAAATTTCTTGTTCGTTCATGTGCAATATATTTCTAGGAGCATATATTTATAGATATCCAATTTAAAATTTAAAATTTCTTGTTCGTTCATGTGCAATATATTTCAGGTTGAATGATTAGGAGCATATATTTATAGATAGAGATTCTTAATAATAAAGAGTTCAATATTAATGATTTTGTTTGTTTTAAATTTTTTGACCATTTACTATTTTTGTACATGGATCTGGTAATAGGAGGGTTGATAGTATTGAAGGCATTGCTGCTTAACAGCCGTCGCATTATTTTAAAATACAGGAAGCCTCCTCTACCGTTCATTGTTTTCTTTGACTGCTGTTATGTTAGCTGCCCTTTGTATATAAGTTTTACAGCTCTTCTGATAAACATTCCTTTTTGGTGGCTGCACTATGTTCTTCTTTGTGCCAGGGCTGCTCATTCTGGGAGCTGGGATATAACTTTTCTCTCCTGTCTGCTGTTCGGTTCAGACTGCTTAATGATGGTTTTTTCTCTGTTTCTTGGGTTGGCTATTATAATATGATGCAGGTCTGAGCGTTTTTTTTCTTAAAACTTGTAGACATCTACCTGGACTGGTTTGGTTGTTCTTTAAAGACAAATGTCATTCAAAGCAGCAGTAGTATAAAGTAAAAATTATTGAGATACTACAGCAATTTCTTTAGAAGTTAGTCATTTAGTTTTAAACTGTTTAATAGATCAAATAACTTTGATTGGTGCAGCAATTGTAGTGTTTTATTTTCAAGGGCGTTAATAGCTGCATGTCTCAAAGCCTTTTTGTTTTTTATAAAATATTTGCATTAGAAAAATTGCTTTTGTGCAACTAGTTTCATTTCCAAAATTAACAGTCGGTATCATAGCAACAGTTGGTATAATAGCATCTAGGAAGTTAGAAACTCTGTTTGTTCTAAGAGCAGCTAACAAGTAGAAATTAGGGATGAATTTATTCTCAGCAGAGAAGTGAAAAGGTTGTTTGGTGGAATTTATGTGCAGAAGTGAAAAGGTTGTTTGATGGAATTTATGTGCAGAAGGAAGAATTAAGGAGGTAACCTAGTTGAAATTTTATTGTGATGGCAATCAGCAATAGTTCAAATTTAATCCAACATCAAATATATGTATTCAAAGGTGAAATTTATGGATTTTGGAGTATTAAAAAAAATACAAAAATCACAAGATTTGTGAGAGTTAGTAGAAAATAGTTATACATAGTCTAGGGATCAACCTTTTGCAGTCTTAAATCACACGCATAGAGATCAGTAAAGGGAAAACAGAAAAAATTCAAATGCCTTGTTCATCATTCAACAAGCTATATATGAATCAAAGTTTCAACAAATAGATGCAACTACAAAGTCTAAAGAAACCTGGGATTTATTGCAAAATGCATACAAGGGAACTAAAAAAGTGAAAATGATTAAACTTTAGATGCTTAGAAGAGACTTTGAAAACCTAGTCATGAAAGAATCCGAACTTATGTAGGTGCTTTGTACCCATGTCATGAGTTTGGCTAACCAGATCAGATTTTATGAAGAAAATTTAACTGATAAGAAGATTGTAGATTTTTTATAAAATATGTCTTTCTCCTCAATTCGACCATATTGTTGTGGCAATTGAGGAGTCAAAAGACATAAGCATTCTCTTTGAGAATGAAATTATGGGTTCTCTTCAAGCCCATGAGGAAATAATGAATATGTCTATTAAAAATCAGTTGAATAGTTCTTTGAAACTAAGATAGGTATCCCAAAGAAAAAAGGAAAAGGATTAGAAGAGGCATATTATAAGGGTAAAGGAATTTTTAGAGGTAGAGGATAAATTAACAATTTCAATAAAGGAGTCATAGTGGACAAGGTAGAGGTTTTTTTATGAAAGAAGAAATTGTAATGAAAATCAAAGGACCAGTCAAAAATATGATAAACCACATGTACAATGTCACTTCTATAAAAGAAATTCCATTATGAATGAGAGTGTTGGAAAAAATAAATAATGTGCAGACTTTTTTAAAGAGAAAGAACATGAAAATAAATTATTTTTTCATAAAATGCTACAAATGAAGAGTTAGAAAATGTATGGCTTCTTGATAGTGGTTGTAGTACATGACAAGGAATAAAAATATGTTTGTAAATATGGATGATTTTGTTAAAACACATGTGTGGCTTGGTGATGATAAAAAAGTTGAAGTCATGGGTAAAGGGACAATTGCAATCAAAATAAAACAAAGTCAAAAAATTATATTCATGATGTCTTTTATGTACTTGTGTTAGCACATAATTTGTTGAGCATAGGATAATTTGTTGAAAAGGGATATTCTAAAATATTTAAAATAGTGAATGTCATTTATGATAGAAAAGCAATTAGATAGTGGTAAAGGTTGGCATGCTACAAAATAGGATATTCCCTTTGAGACTTGCATATAGTGAAACTCTCTCTCTTAGAACTCATTACAAGGACCAATCTTTGTTGTGGCATATTAGATATAGAAACTTAAATTTTAAAGGACTAAAATTTATTTGTAAAAGGAAAATGGTGAGAGGTCTACTTCTTATCTCACTAGATGATCAAGTGTGTGAAGGTTGCATTGTTGGTAAGCAATGCTAGGATTCCTTCCCATACAAAAAATATGGAGAGAAAACATACCAATTGAGATGGTACTATCAGATTCATAGAGAAAATGAGAGGGGGTGAATCAGTTGTATACTTTAAAACATCAAAAAACCTCATTAACATTCAAAATATGTATTAGCCCTTAAACCCTTAACAACCATTATTTACCCTTATCATGCATTAGCAGAATGTAAACATATGAAATAGTAAAGCAAACACATCCAAACACATAAGAACACCAAATTTACGTGGAAAACCCAAGAAGGGAAAAACCATGGTGATGATTAGCTCACTAATATATTAATCACAACACCGAATACAATAAAGCTCACTGCTAAAGACTCACTACCTAGAAAGATAAAGAAAGGCTCACTACCGGTGGCTCACTACCAAAGGACTCACTGTCCAGGACAAAGAATAATAGAAGAAGGGGTGGCTCACTGCCAATTTGAACTGATAACAATGCATCTCTTATATGCCAAATATATATTTCTACTGAAGCACAAACAACTCATAAAATAGATTGAAATGTAGATAACTTCTACTCACTACATTAGGAAGTCTTAGGCATTAATGCACACAATTAGATCAACAAACTTGATAACTTTCACATATTTCACATCACACACTCTACACTTGATCCACACAATAATTCTCCTTGCATTTATACCCTCCATGACCTAAAACAATCCCAATTAGGTCAGCGTTAAGGAACTGTATACACCTCAACCATGTAACACCAAATAGGTCGGCACCAAACACTTCTACAATATACAGAAGTGAAGCCAAACCACACCATTACTTTATTGGGACCCAAATTTATACCAACAAACTTCACAACACTTTCTCAAACAATAATTATCCTCCACAATTAGCGCTAGCATATGCCAGGTTGTCCAAGCCTACACTAACACTAACATGTGAATCGAAACACACATCTTAAAGTCTGGAAACATCTTATGGACCACACAACAACACTCCACAATATCCATACAACATCTTATAAATTCTAACACAACTCTTGCAACCACCTGAAACTCAAGAACACCTTCATTCTATACAACCAGACACACTAGCCCAAACATCCATCACATCAAACAGCTTTGTGGAACAACTCAGCACCTAAAACTTCAAGGAAAGGTAGATATAATCAATATGAGCATGATCCTAGATCTGCAACACCAAAACCTTCACTGTGAAGAAATGTGGAGCAATCTCATTTCTCCCAGACACCCTATTTTACCTAGCATACTATCAAACACATCTTCCACTACAGTACGATCCAAAACCTAAAACTCTAGATATAACACCTCTAAAAACCTCTGATCATCATGTCCAAACCACATGGGCATATCTGTAATCATGAAGAAATGCAAAGAAAAATAGTGAACACCACTCTATCACACTGAACTCTCTTTTATTAAAATTTTCTCAAAAGCACTTGGAAACCAAGAGAACCAACTTTATCAGCAACATTACTAACATCTTCACAACACATCCATAACATGAAACACTTTCCAACTACAATAATCTCCCCAAACACAAGTTAGGTCAACAACCTCTACAACTATACTGAAGTAAGACATCAATGAAAACACCAGTACAATATGTTGACACCAATGCCAACAATTCCAGACACATCATCAATAACAATAGTATTGCAAAAATCTCTTTATACAAGGGGTTGACATTAAGGAAAACACTCAAGAAACTCACAAACAACTCAAGCCTTTGATATATCCAAACATCCAACTAGTACATGTTGATATTTTTGGTCCAATGTAAACCTTGTCTCCCAATAAAAAAATACTTTTTCATTTTTATGGATGATTCTATTAGAAGGAATTGGGTGACCTATTTTATCAAAAAAAAAAGTTGTGAGATGATGAATTGGGATATAAGGTGAACACATTACCTAAATCACTCATTCCACCATCAATATTGAGTAACACAGAAAGCAACCAAGATAAATTATTTGGTTGTTATCCTCAAGAGAGACCCGAACAATTGGTCAGAGTTTTGGTCCCCTTTTTGTTTAGATGATGGAATGTGATGATTGATTTGTGAAATTATCTAAATTAAGTGAATTAATACTAAAATGATGAGATGTTATTGAATCTAAAAAACTTAGAGAAAAAATATATAAATAGGAAGCAGAATTGGAAAGTGTGGACAAAGAGGAACCTAGCATATATATTTGAGGATGATTTGGCAAGACTAGGGCACCAGGCACCCTAGTCTAGAAATGCTAGATTTTAAGGATTGAAAGTTGGTACATGTAAGTAGGGTTTATAGGTCTCTGAATTTGAAAACCTAGATCCAAAGTCCAATAACTTGTGAATAATCAAATTTCCCTAATTTGATGATGAAAGGTACATGTATGCTTGAATTAAGGTTTTGAAGCATTGAGATCACCAATCCACTTTAGACCTATAACCTATAAGAAGGACAAGGGAATAAGGGTTATTTCATATAGGGAATTTTCTTGGTCAAACCCCATTTTGGTGTTTCCACCTCCACAAATGGCTATGACTATAATGATATAAATCATGTTCTCTTGTGGGAGAAGAGGCAAATGAATATAAATAAATGATAAATAACACGGTTGTAACTCACCACTTAGATCTAAATTCCTTCTAGGACTACAATCAGTTTTCTCATTACATACAAGGATAAATTAGAGGATTCTTGGAGATATTACAAGTGTTAGTGCTCATAACAGTTATAAACATGAACATGAAACATCTTACAATGCATAAACATGGATTTGTTGATGTATTGTATACTTGTAATTAACTAAAATCTTGCTAAAAATTAAATTTGCTTATTATTTTCTTGAAGTTTGGTTTATTTTCCTTTAGGATCATTTGGAAATATTAAGTTCAATAGATGGGAATACTTAGATTTATTTGAGTTTCAACATATTTTGCATTAATTGTTAAGATAGGCAGACAAAGGATTTTAAAATCATAAACATAATGAGACCGGCATTAAATATGAGATTTAGGGCCTAATTAGAAGGGGCCAAGGTGTTGGAAACCTTAGTCCAACCATTTTTAGCTATTTTAAATTCCTTTAAATAAATAATTAATTTAATTCCCCATATTTATATCAATTTCCCAAAAAATGATAATTAAACGAATAAATTACAAGCATAAATAGGCATGTGTAATTAGGAGGATGACAATTTACAATGCTACATTTAGCTCCCACTTTAGTTAGGTTATGAACTTACATTCATATTCACACCCAATTATGGAGAAGCCAAGGAGTCTTTTCATCAAAACTTTGAGGAAGTAAGATAACACCAAGCTAGGAGTTGTGATAGCCCCCAACCTTAATATCCTATTGAACAACAATATCAATATGAATGGAATAGATACATATTTAAGAAGTGATGTAGTAAATCATATAGTAATCTAGACATGCTAATAGAAAACACACAACATACATGAAGAAAACAAATGGAAAATATAAAGCAAACACAAAGAAAACACACATCGAACACAATGCAAATATGAAGTAAAATTAGTGAGAAAAAAGAATACAACTATAGTAACAAAAAAAGTAGCCTTTTCCTAACTTTGTTTGATAATTGACATTAAAGTTGAACTAATGATGTCTTGGAGTAGTGTTGTAATGTGTTCTACACATTCACACTATTCTAAAACCTTTATTTGATTAAAGTATGCCTTAATTGGTCATTTGCAACGGTGATGCAAAGTGTTGTAACACACTTTCACACTTTTCTAGGACTTTTTTGCTTAATTAAGCCTAATGGGCCCCTTTTTCAATAAAAATGTACATAATCTATACCTTTCTTAACTATTATAATTTTTTTTAAAGAAATTTCACACTTATCTAGGTGGTCTTAATTAAGTGTGGTTAATTGGATTTATTAACCCCCTTTTTATTCTAATTTAGGCCTTATTTCTGACACCTCTCGAAGATCTATCGTGACAATCAAAGTTTAAATAACAAATTATTTCATTGGGAAACATTTGATCCTAGTAAGTTGAGCAAGGACCCATTCACCCTTGGTGGCAAATGGGTCCTCCCTTAATAGGACCCCCCTTTCTTAATTGATTTGGAATGGGTTTTTAACCTTCTTTCAGTCCCTCAAAGCTTGGTCCTAGAAACTTAGCCAAGACCCATTCACCCAAGGTGGTGAATGGGTCCTCCATTAACAAGGAACCTCTTTTTGAATTTCATTCTAGCAAGAATTTAATTATCTTTCTTTCCAGATATGGTGTCGGCCTTTGTTCTTTTAATTTTGGGGTTAATCTTCTAATTTAGTATAAATAAGGGGTTAATTCACCTAGTTTGATCCTAAGACTTTAAATCATTCAAGAATTCAAGTGATCAAGCATTATAGATCATTTCGAGAGCATTTGTAAGGCATTTCAAGGTAGATTTCAATTTTGTATTGCTGCAATTCAAGATCATATCATCGTGTCAAGGATTTAATTCATTTCATTTGTGTTGAGCTAAGAAGTTAATATTGTACTAAGGATCTATTTACAAAGCATTATCTTACATCCAAGATCTACATTCTTCATGGCCACTCCATGGTAGTATGCAATTTTTTTTCATAAGACTTCATCCAAGGTGACATCATTTACATATTTCATGTTTCATGCTTCAATTCATTCATTTGATCATTTGGTTCAATTACCTGCAAGGGGTTTGACTGAGGAAAACCCCCATTCACTAACAAATAAAAAAAAAATATTTTCCTTGAGTGTGTGTTTGCAGATTTATAGGTTGAAGATCAAGTTGAGCAAGATTTGGAGCAAGATTGTCAAAGTTGCAAAGTTGCAAAAGTTGTCATTCAAAGTGCAAGATCATGGAAAAAGCTCTACAAAATTAAATATAGGCTTCTAGAACTTGACAACTGGGAATTTAAGATTGCAGACATCAAGCAATAGGATCTTGAAATTAGTTTTATGAAACCCTAAAAGGACCCATTCGCCAGTGAAGGTGAATGAGTCCTCCACAACTCAAAAACAACAACTTTATGGCCAGGTACATAGATTTTTATGCCCTAAAAATATCACCCATACTTTCTATAATATTTAGGTTGAATTTTTGGTTGTTATAGCATCTTATTTTGCATAATTTGAGGTGATTAGGGCCTTCAAAAATAAGTGGTCCATGTCACTTTGTTAACTCATTGTGTTTGACCCTATTTTCAACCTAATCATTTTTGGTGAGCCCGACTCATTCAACATTACAATTTTCTGATTTTTGGAGCTCTCATTGCATCTTAAGTTGAAATATTGCATTCATTGCATTTAGGCTTGCATTGAATTAAGATATCATCTAGGGTTTCTTCTTTTGCATTGAAATCTTGCATATTATATAGGGTTTAGATTTGTATTGTTTTGCACTTCTTAAATTTGAAAATGAGCAAAACAAATCAGTCATTTTTCTTCTCATTTAGATATCATTCAAATGAATTTGAAAATTAAAAAAAAATTGCATTTCAAATTAGGTCTTGCATTTCATCTTTCTATTGCATTTTTGCATTAAATTTCTAGAAAATTCGAAGTTGTATTTCATTGTTTCAAACCTAGAATTGAAATTCATAACTGAGTGCTTTCAAATCATTAAAAAATAGTTTAAAAATACCTTTCAAGTAGTGAGAGTAGATAAATGCAACTTGTTGTTTGCATTTAATACAAAAGGCAGTTTGTTCTTGTAGTTCTCCATATGTATCAAATTTGTAGTTGCAATTTGTACAAAAAGCTTGAAATGGATTTGAAAATGCATTGGCTATTCTTATTGTTCCATAAATCTGCAAAATATAATGAAGATGTATATTATGTATTTTTTAATCATTTTCTAATAGTGTATAATTGCATAGGTGCAAATGTGATTGTGTTAAATGTTGAATACAACAAATTGCTGACATAATCAAATGCCTTAGTTACCTCAATTGTTGAATGCAACACATTGTTGAGATACTTGAAAGCCCTCTTGTTATTCAATTTGTTGATGTATGTTGATTGAGTTGTTTGTAGTGTTGTATTTTTATTCTCGCCTCTTTACAATGTTTATCAACAACATGATTGGATATTGTTTGAGGCGTATTTGTTCTTCCATTGAGGAGAAATGATGTTCCAAACTCTCATGTATTTGTACCTGTATTGTGGATGCATGTTTTTATTTGAACATTTATCTTTAGTTAAAAATATGGTAAGCAGTAATCGATGTAAATTGCAATGAAATAAAGAATTAGAGGAATATTTAAATGCCTGTGCTTTGTCCATTTCTGAATGGCCATCTTTTATTTCAACAAAAAATTGGAAAGAAGTTCTTTTTGTTCCCACCACAAGTGCCGCTATAGATCCAATTGCATAGTTTTCTTCACTTGTAAGAAGTTGTCTGATTGTGCTAGTTGGTATGAATTTGTATTCATCATGCATGCACGGTATGACTTCAACTGTTGTTGCGTTTGTGAAAATCAAGATGCAGTGATAATCACCTCTGTCATAGTCTATCTTTGGTGCAATTTGGAAATTTGTAATGCATATAGCTATTTAGGAACTATTTTTGATTCATGTTGTTTTACAAGGACACCAATTGCATTGATAGTAATTGTCATTTCACCTTTTTCATTAGTTAAATCCGCATGAAGAACTTCTTTTGTATTGTTTTGTTTGTCGAGACTTGTTTTGTAGACCACAATTACATCTCCTTCAAATATATTTCCTCCCTTGTGGGAGTGAAGTTCTTCAATTGATACTGTATTTTTCTTCTTGCTTTTGGATCTACAATGTTTTCATTAGTTGAATTTATTGTTTTCAAGAGTAATTTGGATAGTATAATTGAACATAGACAATGCTTTTCACCTTTTTGATATTTGTTGTATGGTTTTCTAGCTTGTTTTGGCTCTCTTGCTCGACTCTATTGTTAGCTACAAGAAATACTAATAATGTTAATATTTTTAAAAAGATACTAAGTGGATTTGAATTTGTAATTTGTTTCAATGTTTATATAAATTGGATCATGATCACTCCAATTTGCTTCTGATTTGTAAATAGAACATGGTTTTGCATTTATGTTACACGAAATATGATCAATTAGTGGCTTGTTGACATGGTTTAATTTATATAACATAAAATTCATTTTAGAATTGTGCATATGATTTGATAGCAAATTCTTTCGTCCATTATCCACTGACATATCAATGTTGAAGTTGCCTAGAATATATAAAGTTGATGTTAACTTGACAGAGGAGAATACTTGATTTGTGATTGTTATAATTTCTGTTACTGGTGTGGTGGGTCTTGCATATAGACTACATATGTTCATCTCATCACTTGGAAAATTTATTGTTATTGTTATAGCTTCTACATTTTTTGTTTTATGTTGCACTGTTTTTGAAATTGATAGATTATTTCTAGTAAATGTTGTTACACCATGTATGTGATTTGTTGAGAAATGATTAAAATTTTGGAATTCATTATTATGTTTTGATAGTTGCATATGTGTTTCTTGTAGACAAATAATATCAGTTGACATCATTTCATGGTCACTAAGCATGTCTTCGATATGTACAAGTAGGTTACGAGTATTGAATGTGGTTAGTAGTAATTGTTTGTCGCTAATGCTTTGGAGATGGTGATTTTCAAACTCCCAAATTGATGTTGATTGTAGGCGTGACATTTCATTAATTACTTTTTTTTTCACTTTGAAATGGTTTTGTGTTAGAGGTCTTATCAAGAACAATGTGTCAATTGTTCATGTACGTGATAGTGCTGTATATGCCAAACCGTGTTTGTTTATGCCTGATGGATCAAATACTAATGCTTGCATTGTAAGGCCTTGTGATCTATGAATAGTATGAGCACATGCTAGTTGTATTGGAAATTGTTTTCTGATTGTCAATTTTTTTTGGTTGTATAGGTTTTTAGTAGGCTTTGCAATGTGAAGTATGGGTGTCCAAATTTTGTCTATGCACTCACTATAACATTGTGCTAGTCTTTTCGCTTGTCGATGTCCAACTTTTGAGTCAGTGAACTTGATCCAAACTATATCGAAATTAGTGCATTTTTTGTATGCTTGGAATGTTCCATCTGATCCATTGACAAGCCCATCTTCCATGTCATAATTACAAGCATATATCTCAATTAGCACATTAGGTTTTAAGAGTATCTGAGACGGTAGATTAATTGAACGGTCATACAACATAATTGTATTAGAGTTGTCATCATGTTCATCAATTGCATTCAATATAATGACCTCTCCTTGTGTGATGGATAACATGTTTTCATTGTGTTTTTCCACATCTTTCCTTCTGTAGAAGAGGAAGGGGAATGTTGGGTCCATTGGCGGTGAGCGTAAACATTTTTTATTTAAATACTCCAAGTCTTTAATTTTCTGGGATCCAACTCGGATTCTATTGAGTATTGAAACAAATTTGTCATCTTTTTGTCGCATTGTCGATTGCAGTGCATAGAATTTTATATTTTGTTTCCAAAAGCTATAAGGAATTAGTTCATTTAATGTTGGAGGATTCTCAAATACTAGTGCATCTTGTACAGGTTGTACTTGGTAAAGATCACCACAAAAAATTGTATCTAGATTTCTGAAATAGCTAGTGGGGGTTTGCATTATCTCCCGTAAACGTTTGTCAATGTAACGTAGAAATCTTGAACCCACTAGATAAATTTCATCTATCAATACCACACGGAGTTGTTGATAATGCTTTGACATAGCATCCAATATTTCAGAACTCAATGGGATGAATTCTAACTTGTTAAATGAAATGTGTAATGCTGAATGAATTGTCAATCCACCTATGTTATATGCTACTTTTCCTGTATAAGCAAGCATCAGTCCTTTTGGTTTATTTGGATTGTTGTCAATAGATGAGTTGTATATGCGAATAAGTGTTTGATATATGGCTTTTGCGGTAAATTTTTTTCCCATTCCAGCACCTCCTGTTAAGAACAAGTGTAATGGTGCTTTGATGTTGTTTATTTTTTTCAATGCGATGTCTTTTACAATTGCTTGTTGTTCTTTGTTTAACATTCGTCTTAATTTGTAGTACTCAGAATTGTCTATTATTTGAGAATGTTTTGTAATTTCAAATTTGTTTTGAAATATTCTATTTGTTTTGTTGATTTTTTTGTCTCAATATCTAATTGTCTATTATATTGTTCTTTCATTTGCATACAATTTTTAGTAAGGCTTTCATTTTCATCCAGATCATTGTTTGTGTTGATTTCATCTATAGCTTTTTCAATGTCACCCCACATAGGGTTGACTTTGTAGTTGTATTTTATGTGATTTGATGTAATAATATTTTCATGATACAAATAAGCACTATGCCATGTTTGGAATCCATTTTTAAGTGATTTTTCACTTTGTGTAAATGGCACATATAGTAGTAATTGTTCTCTACAATGGTTTTCTACGTCAATATGTTTGTTGAAGTTTACAAAATGTATTATATTTGCTTCAACTTTACTTTGTAATTTTTTACCATCTTTTCTATAATTAGAAACGAAATATGCAAGACAAATGTGTGATAGTGTTGTTGGTTGTGCTAGATAGTAATCTATCAATGATTTTGATGTTATGTTTTCTGAATCATCTGGTTCTTTGTTCAACTATTTAGTTGATTTTAAGAAAAATGTTCTCTCGTCCTCATTTCTTGTATCAATGAATACACATTTTCTTGAACTATAGTTTAATGGAAGTGATAAAGCAATGTGTGCTTCTTGTTGTGAAAACATTTGTTGTAAATTGAGTAATGTGTTTCCTAGTTTACTAATCATATTTATTGGATCGATACTATTTTGTTCATGATCTTTACGAATTATTTTGAATGCATTTGTCATTGACTTGTCTACTTTTGTCATATACGAGCTACAATACATAGCCGCTGCATATACATTCAATACAAATTATGCGTCTGTATTTGCTTTCCATATTTCAGGCATTATTCTAGCAAAACTATTATTCCATATGTCTGATGGTTTCCTTTTCAAAAATATTGTCGGCCTATGGATTGTAGACTTGATGGCAATTATGTATTCATCTTCACTAATATTCATTTCATCTATGAACATTTGAAATGAGATTGATTTGTCATAGTTTTCTTTTTGTAAAGTGGAAAGTATTTTTGATGTTGTTGAAATCACATTTTCGTCATTGGTTTTAGTTGGTTCCAAAATTGTAGTTTTCTTCATTGGCGGAAGCAGAAAATTATATCTACAAGTTTGTTTTTTCGACCTTCGACATTGTTTTGTGTGGTGATGTTTGTGTATTGTAGCTATATCTGGATGTAGATGTTCAATGTTACAAGTAATGTAGTTGTCTACAAAATTTTCAATAGTTACGTTACTATCTCTTCTGTAAATTGGTGCTTGTCTAATCCACAAGAGGAAATGATCATCCTCATTTCCATGATTTTGAAATTTTGTTATGGAGAAATAATCTAAAATGGTTCCAAAAAAGGAATTGTCTGCTAATATTAATTTCTTCATTGCATTAATTTTATGCCCATAATAGCGTGCACATGTAATCGGATCTCTTCTAATCAAATGAATTCTTCCATCTTCAATTGTACTATTTGATTCTTCATAGTTGGTTGCTTTTTGATATGTACGATGTAGTTCTTCAAGTGTTTTGGTTAATGGTTCCCAATATTGTTCATCACTTGTAAATGTAATAAAAAAAGTTGGTGGTCCAATTTGTCTTATCATCGCAAATAGATTTTTTTTTAGTTGATGCAAATAATCTGGAGATATTCTTATTTTTTTGAAATCAACATAACCAATGTCAGATTTAAGAATATTTTCTAAATTAGGTTTATGTTTCACATCTTTTGCTAGTAGCCTTCTCCCTTTTAATTTCCCCTTACGTAATCTCACCCATATTGTGGATAGCACTTGTATTAGAATTTTAATGGTTTTGAAGAATAGGTTTGTAGTGTGGTAAGCAAACTTCCTATTTGAATGTTGTAATTCCCACTTTACAATTTTTTGATACGAATATCTTTTGACAATGTCCTCATCACGTGGATTTCCAAAGAACAGTGTAGGGAAATTCATCTCTTCAGCGTATTTATCTTTAAATATTCCAATTGGATTATTTCCTTTTGCTAGTGCAATTTCTATGATCTTGTCTTGCATTTCATGTATGCACTTAGATTCAGTGAAACCATGTATCAATGTTTCACTAGGTATTTCATTTTCAATATCGCTTTCAACATCATTGCCACTTGTATTGTTATCGCTTGTTGTGTCCTTTGCACTATTTAGTCGTAGAATTTCAATCCAGTCTTTGTTTATCTCAACATTCTCCATCTTGTATAATTTTTTGTTTGATAATTGATCCAATTCTTTCATTATCATATTTGCACGCACCATTCCTATTTGGTATGCATTTTTATACTGTAAGCATATTTTAAGAGCAACAACTATAGTCGATGTTTCGTTCATTGAACATGGTAATGCTCGTTGTATGATATCAGAGTTAATTGGTACATTTATAATAGACCCGGTCAAACCTAATTGTGAATTTTTGTATCCTAATTGCCAAATTTGTGCAAATGCAATTCTAAGGGACACTAGTTATTCTTCTAGTTGTTTCAACATTGCCACATATCCTAATGGATTATTTGTTCGGATGTAATTTGGAGTTGTATATTTTGGTAATTTACATTGTTTCAACGATGCTTTGCATTTGGAACAAATATAGTTTGTTGTGATTTGTTTATTTGTGGACAAGCTATAATACATTTTCATTTCTTTGTCTTTCAAAGTTGTAATGTCTTTTTTAAAATGCAACATTTGACAAATTGAACATATATATCTAGGTGTATCTTCAATTTGTTTTTTGAACAATTCAATGGCTGATTTTGAAATTCCTTTTTCCAACTTTGTACATGTTGCAATATTTTTTTAATGTATTTGTTTTTTGATTTTTCATAGTGAATTGACCGTATATTGTTGAATGTTTTCAATTTGATTTAATTTGATCTTGTTGTTTTTGTTGGAGTTTCTAATTGGTTTTTTAATTTGATGAAGTGATGCAGTTGAATTGATATTATTCAAATGCAGTTGATATGATAGAAGTGGCTCAAAGTGTCCATGAAGAGGATTTGTATCATGGAAAAGGATAGAGTGTGATTCGTCATTAGATGATTCATTAAAATGAAAATATTTATGATCCGTTCTTACTAACCAAACCTTTATTTGTATGCCTAGCCATTTGGATAGCCACTTAATACAAAATGTGTCTCCCCATAATCCAATTTTTTCATTATTTGTGGTTGGCATAGCTGATTTTTGCATTCTCCAAAAATAAGTTTCAATGTTGTCTATTTTATGCAGTACATCTAATGTATTTGGATGTAATTCATTGTTATATGACCAAGTTGCTTCTTCATCACCTTCTTAATAGCATTTTATAAAGTAATCAATTGCTTCGTTGCGTAATTCAAATGAGGTGTAGCGATGATTAAGTAGAAATGCTAATGAATCAAAAAGACAATCTACTACATTGTATTTGAATGTATTAGTTTTATATATACCTTCAATTCTTAGCGCATTGTCAATATTATCTACTTGAGAGCGATTTGATAGTCTATAATTTTCTACATCTACTATTTGTTTTGCTTGTTCTTGTATATTTTCAAATTTTCTCTTCATTTTTGCAAATAAAAATTAGAATTGTTTGGAAGTAAAATGAAAAAGTTTAATGTACCTGTTATATTTATGAAGAGAACAATTAGTCAGCTTGTGCTTGTATTTAATGTGGATAATAATATTTTTGGATGATCTTGTCTTCTTGGTTCTAGTTTTGCAATATGAAAATGTTATTGTTATTATTTGTTTGCAATCAAAATTGTTAGATTTCAATTTTATCAAAATTATATATTTTCACATTATTGTGGTAAAAGTAGTTTATAAATCTACTAATCTCTATTCCAATTCTACCATATGACTTTATGAAAATTGTTTTTTTCCTCGCATTCATTTCTATTGGTCTTCATAGTAAGTAGCAGTTGCCACATGACTAATTTACTTTTGCAAGATGATGTAATGAGTAAATTAAATATCTTTATATAACTATCGAATGTCGATAACAAAATTGAAATCTATAAATTGGATTATTGACACATGTATTTTTTTAGACTCTTTCTAATTCTAATTTATGTATTTGGTAAACGTTGTATGAAATTCGCATTGCATATTTTACATATATGATTATGGAAAATGATCTGATATTAAATTTCTTACAAATAATAGAGAATCCATACACAAAACTATTTAACCACATTGTTATTTACATAGCACAAGCTCCTAGATGGTAGACAAGATATAGGAAAACCCATTTATAGCAGAAAACTTTCCAAGTTGTAAATTATAGTTCTCATAATGTTACACTCTCTAGGTGATAAGATATGTTCCTTTTAAAAACCCTAAAAACATAAGAAAAGTAAAGGTAAACTTAATCATAAGCATAAAATGCATAGAATTGTGTAGTTCAAAACCAGAAATGAACAATATAGCAAATTGTTCAAATTACATAGAGCTTCCATATGGAGAAGAAACACTGACAACTTCCTCTGAAGAAATTGTATCTAAAGTGGATGTGGATACTGGAGATGTCACAGGGCCTCGAGGAGGAACATGTTTGTTTAAGTAAATCAATGCTCTAATGACCTCTAAGATCCTTGTTGAGAGATGTTGACCCAAGTGGGTAGAATGTGCATTCAAGGAATGCATGATTATGAGGTCACAGTTATTGTTCAAACCCAATTGTATAGCATTGTAAACACATGTAATTGATTCACATTCCTTTAACATTGAGTAAGGGAATAAACCTCCCAAAGGAGCATTGCCACTTGTTTTATCATACTGAGCCATGACTTGATTGTAAACATTTGGTGGAAGTAGATAATCTTTGACATATGCATATGCTAATTTACCTAGGGAGTCTGAATTGTGGACTAAGTCCATGCAATTTGATAGAAAGTGTGAAACTACATTTGAGTAGTATTTCAGTCCATTTTAACCATTAACAGAATCTCCACCTAATATCAATTTGATGGCTTACTCAACTTGTGAACATTCGACAAAAAGATGTGTTCCAATACATTGGAATCAATTGGGCCTACAATTGGAACCTCCCATTTCTGTCGTGGCATGTTGATAGGCTTATTCTTTGCCATCTTGTTTATTCAGACAGGATATGAAGTTGAAAGGATAACACATGAAAATTACAAAAATAAGAGATGCTAAATAAGAAATTTAAGACAAGATACGAAGTTGAAAGGATGAGACATGAAAATTACAAAAATAATAGATGATAAATAAGAACTTTAAAATAACTAAGAAAATTTGAGAAAGTAGGAATTGTAAGTATGAAATTAGTAATTTTTACAATGACAGAAGGATATAATTATTTAATTAATCAATTAAATATATTTTCATCACATGCAACAATTTTTATCAATACATATATTTGTAAAGAATTGTTATGTGATAATTGCACAATTTCATGATCTTTATGTTGTGCAAAAATCTCACCATTGAAACAAGATTTTGTATTACAAATATACAATGTTGTCAAATGGAAATTTCCTTCAATCCAATCTATATTGCTTTTTCAACATACCATACAATATTCTTTAAATGAATTCTAATATCCCAAAAAACAACATCAAATTTTACTAGTGAATGTAGAAGTACTAAAAACTTTATACTGATTACAAATATCATAATTGATATTTTTTTCCTTGTTTATCTCAAAATTGTCAACCGCAAATAGAGAATCTTGCAAGAGTGGGTACATATACTAGCTTTCAATTTTATTCAAAATACTCAAATTTTCAGTATTCATCACTGAAATTGTATCATTGTTTGTTCTACTAACTATAATAGGGCTATTGGTAGAGCTAAGATTAGGTTGGTCCCATGCCAAGGAAGATGAAGTTACAAAATTACTATCAGTAGAGTTTTGACATAAGGTATCAAAATTGACAATTTCAAATATACTTGGACAATGCATTCCAAAGTTTGCAAGAGAACTATTAAAGGCATAGTCTTGCAAATGGATTCTAGTATCAATATTGGTATTAGAGATTACTCTAATATCTTTTTAATCAAGGATAGGAAGATCTAATTTTTTGAAATCAAGTTCAACAATGTCCTCATTGTTATCAATGATATTTGCAAAATATTGCATATAGTCATCAATGTTGGGGTGAGAGATATTTTTATCACTCACGGTATCTGATTCTAATTTTTGTATTCCTAAATTGGTTGAGCTATTATCAGGCATGCTTTGTTTCAATAATTTGGTTGAATGTAGTAGGTCTGCTAGGTTTGAATCAGTATAGTTGAAATTTGTGATTGCCTTATTTCCTTTTATTGAAATTACAGCCATATCATAAGCATATGCAGCTTCTTCAGCCATATCAAAACTTCCTAGCCACTGTCATTTTTTCTATTTCTTGTTCCAAATCTCTGCAACATAACTACCCCATGGACATTTTCTAACACCTCTATATGATACTTCTTTTGCAGATTGTTCAGAGTCATCATAACTCAAGCATAGGCCTTCATTATGTTGTTCATTAGAGAGAGTTTGTTGCAAGAGCTTGGTGGTATGGTCAAAATTTGTGATTGCCTTATTTCCTTTTATCGATATTGCAGCCATGTCAAAAGCATAGGCAACTTCCTTGGTTGTATCAAAACTTCCCAGTCATTGTCGTTTTCTCAAATTTGTATTCCAAATTTCTGCACCATATCGACCAGTTGGACATTGTCTAACACCTCTATATGATATTATTTCTACACATTCTTCAAATTCATTAGAATTGAAGCCTACGTCTTTGCTTTCTTCTGCTACCTGTTTGCATTGGTTAGATGCAAATTTATTCTCTGACTTCTTGTTCTTTTGTAATCTACATTATGGATAACATAGTTTAGGAACAGGTTTCTTGGACAAGTCGCTACAATGGTTAGAATTGATGTATACAAAATTAGTAGTTTCATTTTTGCTTCCAATTGCTATTGCAGCTTTATCATAAGCATGAACTACTTCTTCCGTAGTATCAAAAGTTCCAAGCCATTGTTGCTTCTTCAAGTTGGGGTTATAGATTTCTGAACCATATCTACCTGACCGTTTTCTGACACCTCTGTATCTTTTCTCCATTGCTTTGTTTAATTTTCTAAAGCACAATTGACACTTTGTCAAAACATTTCCCTATTTGACATTAATGCATTTCTAGTGTTGTATCAACTACAATTACAAATTTATGCTACATATTTGGTGACAAAGAATTATCAATACAAATGGACATAAAGATGAATTAAACAAAATATGAAAATGTAGCCAAGTAAATGAACATAATATACATTCACAACTTATTTATCTAATCATCTTTAGCATTTTCATATTACTTTTTGAGTAATTGTCATTTTTTTCCTAAAACAATCAAATACCAAATAAAATATGACTAATACACTTGCTATAGATAATATAAAAAAATGAGAAGTTTTTTTAACTAAAATGAGCAATGTAAAGAGGATCAACATCTCTGTTATGAGTAGTGCAAATCCCATTGACATCATCTTATCAAACTCTTTGTCTACAACTGTATTCCTTCTGCATAATTTTCTCATTCTCTTCTCTTGATGTCCTTCAACTACAAAAGATGATTGATTTAAACATGCATTGTACTAAGAAATGGCTTTTTTACAAATGACATATTGCTCCAAAGTTATATTTTCTATAGAATGTCAATGACATAACACCTAAATATTTCTTGTTGAATTGTAGAATTATAAGCCAATTTAAAATTTTCAACTATGGCCGACATTCAAACTTGATGCAAAAATGCCTTTGTTGATCATTAATTTCATCTTTCCACCCGTGCATTACTCAGATTAAGCTGATCATTGGCATTACACTTGCGACGAAAGCCATACTTTTCAATTGTGGCCCACATTGAAATTTGATGAGAATACCTTTTATAGCATAGTGGTATGCAAGAGCTTTTCTATGCATGTTAGAGCTGCCTCACCATAAATATATTGTTTAAGAGAGTTATAGAAAAATGATTTCTAGTTAACTATCTTAAATAGACAATAGCTGAAATGTTAAGCTAGTAAGGGACAACTGGTAAGGTGTGAAGTCCCAAAATCAGGACATTCATCCTACTCATAGTCTTTTCAAAGATTGTTTGTCCTTAACACCTTTTGCTTTGCATGATGAAGGAAATGTTTTATTTACTTCAAGCTTTTTGATGTCCTAGAACAAAAAAAAAATTATATTTGTTGAAGAAACATTGATTATTTATGGTAGATTTCCATTTCTTCAACTTCTTCAACTTTGTAATTTTCGTAAAAAAATTTACACCAAAATTATGTTGTCGATCCAACTTTTTCCAAACTTGACTAACTTACTATCCATTTCAAAAAGGAGACATAGGAATTTGCATATCTTTCCTCTTGAAGCAACATTCGATGCATTTCGTTGAAATTATCATGACACGGTTGCTAACTCGACTTTTCCCATTTTCATTAAATGAGATAAAAAGTCTTTAGAAATTTTTCATGCACAAGATAACATTGGTGCAATATGCACTAGGAAAAATATTAATCAACCTACATACAACTGCAATAAATATTTAATACTAATAATAACAATTGTTCTACTTTTTCTTTGACATAACAACAGATGACTCGAATACTATTTTCTAAATATTTAGTGGATTCTGCTTTACATTCTTCAAATATGCATTACCATGTTTATAATATATATACTTGCATTAGATAGCTTTTATTTCAGCCAAAGCATTTTTAGTATTAAACCATGTTGCATATACTGTCAATCTCAAAAGTATAATGAAACAAAGTTTAATACAAAAATGCTTTTGCAAAATAATAAACTTCTCCAACCCTATGCACTTAAAGAATAGTACAATTTTGTGTCGTATACAATGTACTTTGTTATGTTTCTTTTATCTATATTTCTAGTATTCCTTGATTTCTATTCCCAACATGGTATTTTTGTCTAAAGAACAATTTAATTTAGTATGGAAGTTTTTAGATAACCCTAACTCCCCTAACACCTGGCAATATGCATGTTCTAGTTTGTTCCATTGTCATAGGGGGCATTGCAAGTCTCATATTTTCTTTCATTTTCTATGAATTATTGTTTTCACATTACTCATTTGACTCATTGCTATAACAACCAAATTGAAATCATCTTTGTTCATGATGAGAATATAGTGGTTATCATCCATTTCTCATGTTATATGATGGGTAGTCCACTGTATTATTATATTAAGTGTTATTGCAAATTTATATTAGTACCAAGGAAGTGTGCAAGTAAGTGAGTTTGAAATGTTGAGTACAGCTTTGTAATAGCCTAAAAAAAAAACAAAGAATAATTGATAAGTAGGAGGTATTTTTCCATAGCGTGTCAAATTATGATATTGCTATCAGCATTCAACCGTGTAGTTTCGAGTCAAACTCATTGACCCATGTTTCATGAGTAGTGGTTCAACAAGAACCCATCTCTCATGATATCGAATGGTCCACTTAGCACTCATTGCATCTAGGTGATGCTCACAGAGGTGAAGCAATGGTCCGTCCCGGGAGGTTACCCATCCCAGTACTACTCTAGCTCAAGCGCACTTAACCAGGGAGTTTTCTCCAAGGTTAAGCCCGCTTGAGTTGTTACCCCATTTGCAAAACCTTCAGCAAGTGTTGTGCCTTATGAACCATTCATAGTAGAGCCCCCCTTTAGCTCATCAATTGATAAGTAAGAGGTATTTTTCCACAGCGTGTCAAATTATGATATTGCTATTAGGATTCAACCGTGTAGTTTCGAGTCAAACTCATTGACCCATGTTTCATGAGTAGTGGTTCAATAATTGTAAACTATGAACTACTGGCACAAATAAACTCTTATAAATTATTTTCTTTATTTTTCTTTCAAAGTTGTAACTATATTTTTCTTACAGTTCTCATTAAGCTAATTTAATAATTGACAAAAAAATATACAAATTTGAAATCATAATTTTTAATGTCTACAATAAAATTGAATTTTTTAAGAGCTATCAATATAAATCGATAATAAGTGATTAATTATTTCCTCATTAGTTAAATGTGTAAATATCATCGTTTACTCCCATATTCTTTCACTTTTGTCCGGAATACAATTTTCAGCAGAAGTGAAGACAAGATTAAAAAATAGAAAAAATAAATTGTTGTAGTTCAACTCTGAAAACACTTGAGGTCCCACTTTCCTCACTTTTTCTTTTGCAGTGCCACCCCACTCACTTTGTAATCTCAGTGGCCGACAAGAAGAGGAGCGCGTAATCAAGTTGAACACGAATATTCAAGTACCACACGTTTTAATATTTTCCACATATTATAATATTTTAATATTCTTGACCACTTTCCTTTTGTGCGCGAGAACCTTTGTTAAATTACTATGAATTTTGACAGTCGCTAAAATGGTGCTATTTGCAATAATTTACAAGTTTAAGGCAATACGTGCTTCCTAATTTTTTGCAGATTATAGCTTTGTATTCAAATGTGTATATTGTGAGCCTATTATAAGAGATGATACTAAAATGTTGGCTTTCCAGCAGCTGCACTGAATGTCATTAAAATTTTGATAATGAGCTTATTGTCTATTGTCTCTATAGGTTTACAGAATTTGGGGGTACTTCTTCTCACATGCTAGTTGAAGATCTGGCCTTTGCAGTTGCTCACTTTATTCAGAAGGGAGGATCCTTTGTAAACTATTATATGGTAGGATTCAGCTTGTAGCAAATAGGTTGTTCTAGCACGTGTCATTCTTGTATGGCTTCATTGTAAGAGTAATTCAATTGCTCTTCTTTGCAGTATCATGGTGGGACAAATTTTGGTCATACTGCAGGAGGGTCATTTGTTACAACTGATTATAACTATGATGCACCTATAGATGAATATGGTATGTTTTTTCTGGCATGAGATAAGATTCAGTCCTGACATTCTACTTGGTTAACAGTGTTAAACTGGAATAGAGATAATTTTTTATGAATTACATAGAATCCTTAAAAAGCAATATGTTTTTTTATCTTCAAAAAAATGAGGTTTAAATCCCACTTTAAGTTCCTTGCAACCTTAAGAGTCAGAATAAACAGTTGGATCTTAAATATTTTTAAACATGTAAATTGTTCTAAGTTTGGTATTTTATTCCATTTTTCAAAATTCTTGAAATCCTTCAGAACATGAACTATTGCTTTTTTGCTTGCTTTGGCAGGGCTTCTTAGGCAATCAAAGTGGGGGCACCTTAAGGAATTACATAAGGCTATAAAGCTTTGTGAGGCTGCTTTAGTTAAAAGTGATCCTGAAGTTAATTCTCTTGGGACTTACCAGCAAGTAAGTTGAACATTCTAATTGGTTTTATACTTGATAGCCTAATTTAGTTTAAAGTCTCATTTGAAAAAGGAAAAAAAGTTAAAAAAGTTGAAAATGCCATTGTAAACATAGAATGAGCTGACACCATTGTCCATTAACAGTGATTACATGAGTGCAATAACATCTTAGGATGAGATTCATTCATTTCCTCCTGAAGACCCCTTGCAGTCAAGCCTAAAGAATTCTAATGGCTTGGATCGTAAAAGTTTCAATGATGAGGCTTTTGTAGAACCTCCTTCATATGCAGATGTTGTCTTTACTCCCTTTGGGGAAGAGTCTGTTATTGGAAATGGCAACAGTGGAAGAGAAATAGGGGACTCATTTTTCTCATAGTCGGACTCATCGAGTTTAAAGTATTTGATTATAACAGTATCTCAACCTCAGAAGGAGCAAGAAATTGCAAACACTCTTGTTCCAGGGGGGAACACATATGTGACTTATTTGATTGTAACTCATACCAATATGCCTGAGTTTGATGAACCTGTATTTAGTGTCAGACGGAGGTTTCGAGATGTAGTAACATTGGCTGATAGGCTTGCAGAATCCTATAGAGGATATTTCATTCCTCCCCGTCCTGATAAGAGTGTAGTTGAAAGCCAGGTAATGCAGAAGTAGGAATTCATTGAGCAACAAAGATTAGCATTGGAGAAATATCTTTGCAGATTGGCTACAGATCCATTAATCAGGAAGAGTGACGACTTAAGGTTGTTTCTCAAGGTTGAAGGAAAGCTACCATTAACCACCACCACAGATATGGCTTCATGAATGCTTGATGGTGCTGTCAACCTACCTCAACAGCTATTTGGAGAAGCTATTCCCACAATTTTGGCTCAAGATGTTGCTCAACTAGCAAAGGGAGGGAGGGATCTTATTAGAATATTCAAGGAACTGAAGCAGTCGGTCACTAATGACTGGGGAGGAGTAAAGCCTCTTTTTGTTGAAAAAGACAAAGAATTTTCAGAAAAGAAAGAAAAATTATAGGATTTGGAACATGAGCTAATTGATGCATCTCAACACGTAGGAAGCTATTCTCTCATAATTTGTCATTTCTCTTATCTATGCAGAGGGTGATTTTCATTAACCATACAGAGACTATCGAACCTTGAAATTGCTGAGATTGAAAGATTTTTTTAGAGAGATGGATGAAGTGAAGGGCAAGGTGAAGGGATTAATGAAGAAAATAAACAACCCATTTGCAGCAGGGTCGTCTTCATCAAAATTCAAAGGGCAGGGTCGAGTGTTGGGTTCGTCTTCTTCAGACGGTATAGACCAAAACAACGTACAAAGGCATTGGCAATCGTCAACACCATCATTGGACAACAGGCCCAAAAATCCCCCACAAAATAACAGAGCAGTTGCAATAAATGAAACCCTCAAACAAACAATTTCAGAGCTAGACTCTCACCTTAAGAGTAAACAGGTCATGGCTTTGAACCCCAAGCCGTAGGGTTTTGACCCTTTTGAAAGTCACATTTCCTCTCGAGTTGCCCCCAAATCGGGATCTTCGTTGGACATGTGTCAGTGCCCTGTCTGCCACGACTGGTTTAAGTCTGAGTAAGAAGTTTTAGCCCATGTTGAGAATTTCTTAGAAACTAAGCAACAACTCGAAGATCGGGCAGGGTGCCCAACGGATTCAAAAACAACTATTTTAGAAGATCGGGTGCGCATTTTTCTATCTGGGAAGCCCTCTGATAAAACTCTAGACGTGGTTCTCAAGTTGCTAAGGAATATTGTGAGTGATCCCAGCAATGAAAATTTTTGAAGGATCAGGATGACTAACCCTAGAATTCAGGAGAGTGTTGGCAGATCTAATTTCTAATATACTAGAACAACCAAAAAAAAACATTTTGTTCAAGCAGTCTGCATTTAACAAGCAATCTGCTAATTCGAGAATCATCTACTATTAAAACAAATAGAAATAATCAAAAGAATTGTATAGAAATAACATGCACCTGATTCTTCTTATCCCCTCCAACACTCCAAAGCACTTTACCACGAACACTGCAAAGCACCTTTACAACTCCCAGTCCTTTGTCATCACATTCATGGACTGACAACATCTATTTATAAAGCTTTAGATTTTTTCAATAACTATGCAAAATCAATGGAAATTTCAAGAAAATCTGCTTAGAATCTTTATACAGTCATATCGCTGACAATTAGTTGCAATAATGCAATAAACAACCTCCATATTCAACTGCAACAGTCAAAAGTAGCACCCACTATACTACTCTTCCACATGCGAATGTGGTAAGACCATGTCGTACACTATAATTGGCTGATTTTTATGCCATTTGTCTTAAAGTCTTCACCAACCATATCTGAAAAGAATATTGCGAAATATGGTCCAAAAAAAGTTGCATTGTTGTCATTGTTTTTATTTCGTTGTCAAACAAAAAGAAAAGTACTATTGTGTAATAGTGTTTGGAAATGAATTTGAACAAACTATACAATATGAAAAAAATGATGACATCATTCAAATATGATTGTACCAATCTATTGGCCAATAGAATTGGAAAAAAAAGATTTTAAAAGTATTAATTAAATATGACATCAATATAAACTTTGGGAAAAATTTCCCACATATTTAATTTGCCAATTCTATTGGTTGATATTTGCCAAAGAAATAAAGTTAGCTGAAAGCATAAGTATACCAGCCTTCGGCAGGAACTAATAAACAATAAGTGAAGGTCAGGGATATCACGCAACTCATTTGTATTTGAAATTGTATATTTGACACCTCACTGCAATTATGTTCATTGAAATTGTTTTAACTTAAATTATTTATTTGAAAACGACGCTAGAAAGGAAGAAAAAAAAGGCGATGAGTTGACAAAGATTATGATATTTCCCAGTCGTCAAATGAATGAATTCGAAAAGGAATAAAACAACCCTAAATTAGGCGGTAGGCGAAAAAGTGATTCAACCCTATTTCATCACCTGCGTGGTAGGGCGGTGGCTTCACCAAAAGTCAAATTTTAACCACCTACGCAATCTTTTTAATCCATCTCCATTCCGGCCTTAAAAGATTTCACAGCAAAGGCATTGCGTACAAGTTAGCAAAACATGGCGGGGAGCTTCAGGAGGAGGTTAAGCAAATTATTAGGAGCTCTTAGGATGGACAAACGCAGCAGCACCAACTATGCCTTGCTAGGCAGTGAAAGTAAGGAAGATCAAGATAGGAATACCATTCCCAAAGGCTGTTTTTCTGTGTGTGTGGGGATAGAGAAGCAACGTTTCTCTGTGCCCATACATTATTTGAAGCATCCGCTCATACGTGCCCTTCTGGAGATGTCTGCCAACGAATATGGATTTAAACAGGTGGGGGTGCTCGATATTCCCTGCGATGTGCACAGCTTTCGCCTTGTGTTACGTACTGTTCAATCTGATCGTTTTTAAGCCATTATTGTTGCATCTTATAAACAGTAAGGCAACTTTACTACTACTGTTGGGGCAAAAATCGTGTGTACAGTAGAGAGATCCTGTTTGATGCAGTACTAGATGTAAATAATCTCTACAAACATGATTACGGAAATAGCTAAACTACTGCTGGACTTTTGGACGCTCTCGAAGATGAGACTTGTATCATCGTGCCTCTTAACGTTTGCGTGGTGTATGTTTGTAAACTCTTAGATTTGTCATACCTTCTCCATAGGCTAATCCCCATCCTAGCAGTGTTAGCCTCCTTAGTGAAGCGGTGATCTGTTGTTTTTAAGCTTTATGTGCTTTTGCTCTTCTACTTTAGTATCTATAAACATTATGGGGTCATTTTATCAGTTTCTTATATTTTACAGTATTTTTTTTTTTTTTTTGAGTTTTGATATAAATGTTTATTATAATTTATATAAGTTATAAAGGGTTGTAGTTTAATTGATTTAGTAGAAGTGGTGAGGGTGATCTTTTTCTATTGGCCATCTGTTTGGATTCAAATTTCGGAAGAGGTATTAACATAGATATGTGTTATCATATATATTTAAATAGCAAAATAAACTTATGAATGATATAAAATCTTTCATTAAATACAATATTTAGCATATAAATTAGTTTTAATTTGTTTCTAATTAAATATAATTTTGACAAATTAAAGAATAATAAAATCTTGAAAAAAAATAGCATGTTTGTTTATGTCAAGGAGAAAGCGCTCTGCAAATTTTCGGGTGGAGAGGGAGACACCAAACACCAGCGACAAGGCTATGGAGAAGCAAGTTCAGATTAACTTGGATGTGCAAGCAGATCGAGACTGAAGTATTCTGAGCAACCAGGAAATCATTGGGAGACCATTGGAGAAGAAATTTTCTAGGCATGTGATCACCGAATGGATCATGGAAAACTAGAAATGAACACTCGCCATCAAATTCTTGCCAAAAGGGTTTTTCGTGGTGCTTGATAGGCTATCGTAAAGTACTAACACTTTAGTTTAAAATATGTCAGTTATGTCGACTGGGTAGTGTCCAAAGGCCATATGCAATAGGGGATATTTTGGTCATCTCTCTTAGTAAGATTTTTTGAATTTTTGAAATGTATAAAAATAGAAATTAAATAGAAAGCACGAAATTGTTAAAGCTAGAAAGCATTCAAATTCTTATTCTAGAAAGCGTGTAAATTATCTCAGAATCAACACTTATAGTTAAACCATGAAATTCAAACCAACAAAGGTGACTAACTGCTAACGACTAACTACTAACTAAAAGTACACTTAACAACTTGTAACTAAAAATAGGAGTGGGTGCTTTGAAATTTCCAAGTAAACAAAATTTAATGATCATAAACTTAAAACTACAACCTGCAAGAACACAAAGTAAAGTTTATCTACATGCAACATGCATAGAATGGAAATAACAACATTGACAATAAAAATACTTATCTATTATATAAGATCCCTCAAGTGGCCAGCTCTCAGGTGTTCCTACAATTAACTCAAATCACATGTAGAACTTTCACAAATTCAGGGTAATCCATTCATAGCACTTCCATTATTTAGAACTGAATTACTTAGAATAAGACTAGAAATACTTATTTATTCATATCATAAAAGTGTAACAACACAGATAACATAGCTAAATAGTATTCAAAATATATCATAACAGTATATCCTTGTTTTGGTAGTTACACATATTTATACTGTACCACTACAAAATCCTAATTTTTAGATGGTGGGAGAATACCATTGAAAAAGTCTTAAATAGAATTACAACCAACCAAGTAACTAATGTTCATGACATAAAATATAGGAAAGGCTCTGACTGGAGCCATAAAGTCTTAAATAGAAAATCAATAGAAAGCTTTAAAGGAAATCGTTCCACTATTCATGCCTAAATTTTTGGCACCCAAACTTCTGACGATTTTTCTTCAGCTGCTTGAATTCCACTCCATTCATCGATCGTGCATAAGTCTTGTACAATGACTTAAATTATATACCATTATATCAACACTAGTTAACTAATTTCAATCAATTTGATAAATAAATATTTTTACATCATTTTATAAAAAGTAGATAATTATCACTCCTAAAAATAAACAATTGGCAAGGCTAAAGTGCTTGGTAAGAACAAATAAGGGTATTTAGATTATTATAATCATGAGGTTATTTATACCTCATCAGTGCAAATGTGAAGTCAGGAGGAATGGGATTTGATCCTCTCTTGAAAACACTAGATAATTGAAGACTCAACCTTGTATCTCTAGGCATGGACTTTGCTCTTAGATCTATGTGATGCAGCCCCTCCGATGGTCTCTACTTGGAACAAAATCTATAACCTCCCATTGGAGTTCTTGTCGGGTGTATGCTTAGAAGAAATGGGAGTTCATTCGGAAGGGTGCTAGATGTGGATAAAGAGATCTTAGCGAGATACTCCTACCTCTATGCCAGAATTAGGGTTGCGACAATTTAGAAATCCTAAAGACTATCAAAATATCCTCTTCCTCTAGGGATCAAACAATCATAATTGAGCATGAAGAAGAAAAATTCTTCTATTTTAATTGTTTAAAGAGAGATCACCCCTCTGCTCACTACCTAAAAGCAACCAAGATGGAATGGAGAGAAAAAGATCAAAATATGAAGAGTGAGGAAAAGGGTGATCTAACTCTTACACTAGATAGTGGTGTTTCATCAAGTCTAGAGTCACCTTCCATGTCACCTCTAGAAGACATCCCTGCTATCCCTTCAAGTTTACCCCCCAAAGTGATGCCTCCCACCCCTGAAGATGCAAAGTTTCCTTCACAACAATCATTGCCACAATTGCTTGGTGTTGCTAGTTAATCCTATACTAGAAGCAGTTGACTTATCGAGGGAGGATGGGGATGTTGACAAGTCGGATTATTCTGACTATGAATCAAATGATAGAGATGAATTTGGAATTGTCAAGGCCAAGTACATAAAATAGGAAGCAACCATGATCTCAAAACTAAATGTATGCCGCAAGGAAAATAAGAGAAGCCAAAAATAAAACAAGGTGCTAAGGGAGGAAGAGGCCACTAAGGGTGGTCAAGCCACTTTAAATAAATTCATCAATAGTACCAAGGGAGGAATAATCTCCCTTGAGAAAAATTGAAGATCTTGAGCTAGAATGTCAAGGTCCTCAACACCCTTGACAAATGATGCTTTCTTAAGCGTCATCTCCAAACACTTGGTACCAACATCATACTCCTCCAAGAAACCAAACTATCTTGGGAGGAAAGTGTTCTTTTTTGTAAATCCTACAAGGGGTGGTATGGCCTTTTCATCCCATCAACTGGAGCTTTTGGTGGAATTTTTGCTCTATGGAATCCTCGAATGGTGGTCCTTGATTCTATTTTTGAGTCAAGGAATTGGATGGAAATGATGATTTCGGACAATCATTCAAATATTCAATTTATATTATGGAATATGTACAGGCCTGTCAAAATAGTGGAGAAGTTGGAGGTTTGGAATTTCATTTCTTCCATGGTCAAGTAGCACAAAATTGGCCTTTTTCTTCTTGGTGGTGATTTCAACACAATCCTCTCTATAGTAGAAAAATGTGAGGGATTGTCCCACATCTTCCAAAGCCAAAAGGAATTTAAAAAATTTGTGGTAAATTGCAATCCAGTTGACATAGCACCTAAGAACAAAGAGTTTACTTGGACCAACAAATGAAAGGGCTTCACCAATATAGCAGAGAGACTTGACCTTTTTTTGGTATCCTCAAATTAGTTCCACTCAAACATTGCAATCCAGTCTCATGTGTAGAAGTTGATAATCCAACCTCACAGATCCCAATGAACACCTACAAGCAGATAACCTATTACCAAAGGAGATCAAGAGACACAAGAATGGTTCTCTGCAAACATGAAGCAAAAATGCATTACCTGAGAAGTTGAATAATTCTAAAGAGATCAATCCTTAAGAAAGGAGATCAAAACCCTAAAGGTGAGAACCCTAGGAAGAGTTAAATTAGCATGTGACAAGTGTCAAGAACATAATGAATGAGACGACATGACTAATTTAATAATATAAAATAAAGATTCCTAAGTTTAGCTTAAGTAAAATAAAGTAAAGGTGACTTAATTAATTAATCAATGTGATTAAATTAATCAATTAAACAACCTATTACTCTAACACCCCCCCTTAAGATGAAATAGGGAGAAGCTAAAAAACTAAGGACAAAATGCATGAAAGAAAAGATGGGTCCTGGAAACTAGGCCAGATGAGGTACCCATGTACAAATGTAAAAGATCTCTCACAATAGGCGAAAAGGAGAAAAAATCGTGGGAAAAACTCCTCTCCAAAAGAGAGAAATACAAGTGAAGGACTAAGAAGCCTCCAATCAAGAAGAAATTTTCCCAAAAGATAGGAACAAAAGATGAACATGGAAAACACCACAAAGCATGAAGAAGCTGCAAACACTGTTGTAGAATGACTGCTAAAATGGTGGAAGTAAAACCCTCTTTTCAAAACAAATGATGATCAGGATCAAGAAGACAATAATCTACATGAGTGCCCTCAATCACACTACTTGAATCTGATGGAAAACCAAGGAAAAACATCTAGAACTCAAAGATATAGATGACACAAGTACCAATAGTCAGAAGAACTAATCAAGTGAAAATAGAAGGTCACCTCTAGAAATAGGAATGCAAGAGTGTCCATATGGTAAGTGCTCCATCTCACTGAAATGCATGGGTAACCAGTCACTGCATCTGCCTAGTACATAGAAACAAATATTGTATACATAGCTCACTCCAACACGAAACCAAGGAAGCATTAGCACCAATAGTAGAAACCCCCCCATAAAGTTTAAAAGGGAGAGGCATGATAGGTACATTGAAACTAAATGCCTAAAAGTAGTGCATGAGAAAGAACCAAGAACATTTGAATGTGCATACATGAAAGTACAAGCAAATAGAAAAGATGTGACAACAAAAGTCACATACGCATGAGAAAGGTATGAAGGAAAAACAAAGGAAAACATCAATGCCCATGGCACTTTATATCATAGTGTGAGTAGAACAATACACAAAGTGATGTGCAAGAATCCCAGTACTATACGTACAAATATGAGTCACGTTATTTTAGTGTGTTTACAGATGATAAATACATGCAATGTGAGCCCATAAGGTCCAAAAAAGACTACAGTTGAGAAGAAGGATTTCTAGAAAAAACCAAAAATCAAATCTGGAATCCACCTGCGCCATTGCAAAGATCTTGGAACTAGATTTTTGACAATATCTCATTTGCCCATTTTTCGACATCGTATGCAAAAGTTATACCAAAAACACTGAAGGCAACTCTAGAAAAAAAGATTTGACTTTGATTAGAAATAATAGGGACCTAAGAAAAAAAATCTCCAAAAAATACCTACACCATTGGAAAGTACTCTAAATCCTCTTTCCGACGATATCTTGTTTGCCCGATTTCGACACTGTGGGAAAAGTTATGGCCTTCGGAAGAAAACAGCTCCCAAAGGGAAAAAAACACAGTCTGTTGCATTAAATTTGAGGGTCATATGACCATCACAAAAAAAATGTGAGCCTGAATTTGACAACCAAATGGTTGTCGCCGCATTTTTACAATTTGGCTTATTGAAAAAAAAAGAAAACTATATATGGTTGGTGGGGGACACATGGGCCACCCCCACCATTCCCCATAGGGAAGGTATGCCTACATAGGAACGGACCTACGCAGTACTCTATGCAGGTGTACCTACCCCTGCAATGACTTTTTTTTAAACCAAAATAAAATTTGCAAAAAACTTTAAAAAAAAAAAATTAAAGCTTTTTTAAAAAACACAATTTTTTTTTTGTATAATTAAAAAAAAATTTTGCAAAAAAAATATAATAATTTTTTTTACGATTTTTTTTACCTCGAGATGTGTGTAGGAAGCCGTACAACACCTACCAAGTAAAAAAAAAATTCCCCAGGGTGACCTACTCCAAAATTGACGAATTATATATGGAAATAGGGTTTTTTGGGCCTTATGAGCGCAATGGTGAGGTATGTTTGGGCTCAAAACGCTTTGAAAAATCAGGCACCCCCTAGATCTAGCAAAATAGCACTTTCTTCAAACCCTCATAGATCTAACAAATAGAAGCCAATTTTGACAAAACAAAGGTCAATCTTGACTATTTTGGTAGCTCTGGATTCAATGGAGAGGTCTGATTTGACCCTAGATGCTCTGAAAATTGCTTCAAGGAAAGATCTCTTAAAAAATGAACAAGAAGCTTGTAAATCTATAGCTCTTATACCATGTAGAAGTTGAGAAATACAACCTCACAAAACCCAGTGAACACCTACAAGCAAATAACCTATCACATAGAAGAGATAACAAAACACAACAATGGTGCTCTGCTTGCCATGAAGCAAAAATGCATAAAACAAAAATTTGAATAATTACAAAGAGATCAATCCTTGAGAAAGGAGATCAAAACCCTAAAGTTGAAAACCTTAGTAAGAGGATTAAATTAGAATGTGACAAGTGTCAAGATCATAATGAACGAAACGACATGGCTAATTTAATAATGCAAAAGAAAAATTCCTAAGTTTAGCTTGAGAAAAATAAAGTAAAGGTGAATTAATTAATTAATCAATATGATTAAATTAATCAAGTAAACAAATTATTACTCTAACATCATATCCTTCTAGTGTTTGGCTTGGACCACTACCCGGTCTCATTGGCACTAAAGGAGGATAAACCCCCACTACAAATCCCTTTTAAGTTAAAAAAAATGTGGCTTCGGGATGATTCACTCAAAGAACTAATGCGCTCTTGTTGGACTGATGCTATAGTTTAGAAAGGTTTGAAAATGTTCATCGTCACCAAGAAATTAATTCCAATCAAAGGGAATCTTAAAAGATGGAACGAGGAAGTTTTCAAAAATATTTTCAAGGAGAAGGAGCGAATCGAATCTAGATTGGAAGAACTGAATGAAAAAATCCTAAATCATGAGATGATAGATGTTGAATTCAAGAAGGAAAAATAATTAACTAAGATCCATGGGAAAATCCTTGCTCGAGAAGAGGTCTATTAGTAGTCTAAATCTCGTGAAACCTAGCTCAAGGAGGGTGATCTCAATATGAAGTTTTTTCACAATTCAACCAAATAGAAGTGTAGTCAGAACTGTATCTCGTCGATCTTGAGTGCAAAAGGTGTAGAACTGAATGAACTTGAAGAAATTCAATCAAAATCTTTCAAATTATTTTAGAAACTATTGGTAGACACAAAAGCTCCGCAAGGTGATATGCAAGTAGATTTCATTGACCACATACCCCTTAGTCTTGGTAGAACAAAATGAGATGCTCTTTGCTTCCATCACAAAGGAAGAATTGAAAAGGGTTATTTTTGAGCTAGCTCCTAACAAAGCCCCAGGGCTTGAAGATTTTCTGAATTGGTTCTACCAAGAATTCTAGGATTCTAGGATGAAATTTGGAGAGTGATGGAACACTTGCGAAAGTCCAAAAAACTAGTCAAGGATATCAACAATACATTCATTGTCCTCATTCCAAAAAAGGTAGAGACCACCTCCTACAATTTTTTCCCCATTTCCTTATGTAATTTCATTTATAAGATAATTACAAAAGTAATGGCGAGCAGATTGAAGCACATTCTTCCAAGTCTCATTTATGAGGAGCAAAGCGGCCTTACTCCAGGTAGAAACATTATGGATAGCATCACCTTTGCACATGAAATATTGCATTTTGTTTCCTTCATAAATCAAAGTTGTATAGTCTTGAAATTAGATGTAAGCAAGACTTATGACAGGGTCAACTGGTGCTTCCTCAAAATTATGGAGAAGTTTTATTTTCACAACAATGGCTCAAGTGGACTTTCCAGTGTATCTCCACTTTACACTACTCGGTGTTAGTAAATGGATGCCCCTATGACTTCTTCGAGTCCACTAGAGGCCTCAAGAAAGGTGACCCGATGTCTCCCTTTCTCTTTGTCATCATGGTGAAGGCTCTTGGCCGAGGACTCAAAAATCTACAAGTTTGGGTAGTTGGCATTGGATGAAGGTGGAAGACGATTTCCCCTATGCCACCCACTAATAGTTTACCAATGACACTATTTTTTGTGGCCTCTCAAGTGAAAAAGGATTCATAAATATCCTCAATATTAAACTGTTACGCCGGTGCATCTGGACAAATGATAAACTTTGAGAAATCTAGCATCTTTTTTTTAATACTAGCAAATGGGTCAAATGGAAAATCCTCACTCTTCTTCTTTTCAAGAAGGTTATTACCCCAAGAAAATACCTAGGCATCCCCTATTCAAGGGGAAATGCATTCTTCCCTTTGGGAGGAAACTATCCAAAAATTCCAATTGAATGCTTCTTCCTAGAAAGGCTGTTGGTTCACCCTATCTGGGAAAATTTAGATGATCAAGGCAGTTCCTTAGCTATCCCCATTTATCAGTTAAGCTACAATTAGGCTTCCAAAAATATTTTTGGCTCAATTGAAGAGACCATGAAGAAATTTTTTTGGGAGGGAGAAAATGAAGTTAAACAAATCCCTCTTTTTGTTTGGAAGACTGGGTGCAAGAGGAAATTTGATAGCAGGGCTGGCTTCTATGGTCTGGAAAAACAAAATATTTCTCTTGGTGTCAAGCTTATATGGTCACTGTATCAAGATCCCAATGCAAGATGGTGCCATATTTTGAGGAAGGAACATCTAGACTCCAACGATCCTATTCGTATCTTAACCACACCTAATCCTCCCAGAGGTTCCCACATTTGGAACTTCATACAGAGTTGTAGATGGCTGATCACTAACCACGTTTCATGGGTTATCCACAATGGAAATAGAGAAAACTTTTGGGAGGACTCAATCAATGGTCTCCCCCCATTGGTGGATATCCCAAGTCTCAAAGATCACTGGGTAAAAATCTCAGTCAACTATGGGAAGAAAGTTGCATACTACATCAAGGATTCATACTAGGATTGGGATCGCCTTTCTTCTCCCACTTAAGGATGTGGCAGCTCAAGACCTTAGAATTCCCTCTTGACCAAAAGAATTGTTAAATTGGGTAAAGAGGATAAAATCATTTGGATAGGCTCCAAGTCGAGTCAATATTCAGTCAAATTTGGATACGCTATGTAAAATCAACAAGAAAAAACTTATTGGCCTTCCGATCTATGCTGGGGAAAATGGACCTTACCAAAGGCAAGAGCATTTTCCTGTATGTTCTGCACAAACAAATTTTAACTATAGAAAGAATCAAATCTCTTCAGTTCGTTGGCCCAACTCATTGTGTCATGCATGGTGAGGCAGAAGAAATAGTCGACCATTTTCTCCTAAATTACTCATTTACAGTGAAGTGTTGGGACTACTTGTAGGGGAAGATGGGATGGATTGGAGTCCTTCCCAATGACATTGCTAGCATCTTGAAAGGTTGGTCAAAAGGTTCTCCCTCAAGATGGATTGGCCTATGGAATGCTACCTCATCCCTTCTAATCTAGCACATATGGCATGAGAGGAATAGCCGAATATTTAAAAGCAAGATCAGAAATTTGGAGGAGGTACTGAGGAAGATAGAAGTGGGAATTTATGAGATTTTCAATGCAAGGCTTCAATATTCCTCACCAACTCCACTTACGGGGTGGGATGGGGAACTCTCAAAATGTTGGTCAGATCTTCAGTTCACTACCCAACCCCACTGCAAGGATCATTCTTACAAAAGGAAGAAGCTACGTGCTCAAACTAAGTGGAGTGCCTCGCCCATAAGAAGATTAAAAATTATTTTCAACAATGTGTCAAAGGGAAATCTGAGGGTCTTTGGTGCTAGGCTCATCATATAAAATTAATGTGGGGAGGTTGTCCAATCCATATCAAAGAAACTTCCTCTAAGCACCAAAAATGATGTAGAATTTTTTCCCTTCTCTTTGGACTCCAATTTTGTAGAGAACGTCATCTCTCATACCTCAATATTAAAGGGCATTTGTTAATTTGCATTAATACAATAACTTCCAGAAGCATATGTAATTGGAAACTAAAATACAAATATGAGGTGATTTGGAAACTCATGGATGAATCAAACAACTCAACCATCACCCACATCTACCGTGAAGGAAATAAAGTGGTTGATTTCCTTGCCAACTAGGCTTGCATGCAAGAAGAAGACATCACTATCTAGGATTCATGCAATCAATGGTCAGGTTTAATGTATGCATGTAAAATGGATAGAATAGAAATATGCATAAAATAGCTTAAATAAAACCAAAACGCATGCAAACCTCATAAGATTGAATGTACTATGCTGAGTCATTAAAGATTTGAATGTGGTTGCTCATGATTCTAGCAACATGACATTAGCATAAAAGATGTTCATATCAAAATGATAATGATAGTCCTCCTTTTATAGAGAGCCAAATGTGAAATAGATGATTGAGATTAAATGATTTTTATTTCGATCAATGTATGAAATTAGACGAGATCAGATCAGATAGAGACGAGACTAATAGAAGAATGAGGAAATTAACTAATTTCTACAAAAATCACTTTTTTTTAATTCAAGGGGTAAACGCTTTTGACCGGAGCTATGAACTAGATACAACCATTCAACAATACCACCCCAACGGGGTTTGAACCTTGGTGGCAAGAACAACAATGCCACTGATAAACCATCACACCATGACAATACCGGCTTCTACAAAAATCACTTCACTTTGAGAGGGAAATTGCATTTTTAAATAATGGAAACATTATTTAAATGCAAAATGAAAAGGCAAGTTAACTTTTTGATTAAATAGAAATTTGATTCAAAAAGTAGGAGAAACGATGAGTCATTTAATTAAATAAAATTTAATTAACTCATGATAGAATAAGCTAAAAGTGAATAATTAAATAATTAACATAATTATTTAATTATAGTGGAAAATGACAAATAATTAAATAAATATAAATTTATTTAATTATAGAAGTTAAAGATATTAGTGACACAATTAAATAAATAACAATTTATTTAATTAATCAAAAGAAGACATAGGAGGATAAAATGAATTAATTAAATAATTTAGATTATTTAATTAATATAATACTTTACAACATTAGATAATAATTAAATAATTAAGATTATTTAATTATGAAGGATGAAAAGGGGATTTTAATAAAATCATAGGCCTAGTGATAATTTTCAGTATCTATATTTGCCCCTCTTTGAGATGATGTTGCAACTAAAATAAGTAACATCATTTTAAAGAATAAAGCATAGTGAGTAGGAAAGGGATTAGTACTAGAAGCATGATGCCTAGTCACTAGTGACGATGAGGAAGGATGACAAAGAGGTAGTGGTATGCACCCTCGAGAGGACATGTGGGTTCAAAGAACATGAGTGTGCTCTCGAAATGGATGAGAGGACTAAAGGATGAAAGATAAAAGAATAGAGTAAAATAGAGAAGGATGATGAAAATATGGAGAGAGAGGGAGGATGGATGATCATCATGCTGCAATGATATGACCAACCTAGATTTGATATTTTACTTGACATTATGCAAGGTATAAGGAACTAGGATGACAACGTGTTGAGTACGTGATCAAAAAGGTCAAGTACAAACATTTTCCCCATAACACCATGATATGGAAGACCATGATGTCTTTGTGACAATAGAATGCAAAGGACCATGATAAATGAAAACAATGATAAAACACACAAGCAACAAGCAAGCATGCACAACAAACCAAAAGCAACCAAGGACTATGCTCCAAGTCAAGATAAAAACCAATTGATGGATTGATTGATGATGATGGCGATGTTGTTTGACATGGGAAGGACACATCCTAAAGCAATGTGAGGATAGTGATAATGTGAGTAAAGGATCAAGGTTTGCAACAAGGCTAGAAAAAAAACCAAGGAATGTTTTGGATGATGTGCTAGAATGCATAGCAAGATTGTATGGATTATGATTGATTACATTTAGATCCAAAATACATTGGGATGGTGGAGGGATGGTTAGACTGGAAGGATGGAAGATAAATGGATTGGATAAGATAAAATTGGAGGATTGATTGAATGAGATCCAATGACAAGGGAGAACCAAGACATGGTAAAGGATGGAAGGATGGAATAATTCCATGGATAAGAGAGAGGACTTTAGATAATAGGATGGTGATGGGAGATAATATGATGGTGGAGGGAGGATAGGAAGATGGATCTCCAAGGAATAGTTTCAAAGGACTAAGATTCCCCACACTAGAGGTAGTGCAATCATGGATGGAAGATGATAAGTGATGTATGATATGGAAGGATAGTGCATAAAGGACATGAATGGTAGAGGAAGTAAGGCTTGCATTGTCCAAAGCATGTATGTATATTTTCCCCTAGCCTTATCAAGATCAAGGGTGAAAAGAGAGGGTGACTTGGATAGGATGTAAGGATGGAAGTATTATAGGGGATGTAGGATGGAGGATATGGATAGGATGAACAAGATCAAGTGTATAGGATATGGATGAATGGGTATGTTAACCTTAGTCTCTTCATCAAGATCAAATATGGTAAGGGAAGATGGATTTGGATAGGATGAGGGACATGGAATGAATGATATGGATAGGATAAGAAGGGTGCAAGGATATAATTCCTGGTGTATATGAATCTATCCTTAGCCTTGTCAAGATCAAACAAGGGAAAAGTGGGGATGAGTGTAATTAGGATAATGGATAGGAAATGAGGGATAAAGAGGGGTGTGGTAGGTATGATAACATGGAAGAAACTTGCCCCCAAGTATAGAGTGCAAGAGGCTAATGGATTATACATGATGCATTTTTCTAGGTTTTAATCATGGTACTTATTCAAGGCACCACAAGAAGTGGTTTTCACCATTGGACGAATGATTTCTCTTTACTTTTTTTTCATTTTTTCTTTATTTTTTATACTTTTGAGAATAGGATGGATGGAGAAGGATAAGGATATGGCTAAGTGGATTTGGAAGATAGCAGATACATGATAGGGAGATGAAGGGAGGAATCAAGAATCTCATTTCATGGATGGTATCTCTTGAAGATGTGCTCCATTAGACCATGGAAAATTGAAGGTATGCTCATAGACGCTGGTAGAATGATGGTAAGGGGGATGAAATGAATGGTAAGATGGTGAGGGATATGGATTTATGCAAAGGATTGGATAAGATGGATGGAAGGATGGAAAATGGATTTTGGGTAATGGAGATTTTGATGGAAGACTTGTGGATGAGTGGATGGAAAAGTTGGCAAGATCAGCTCATTGGCACACACCTTGAAGGGTGGTGGATTTGTGGAAGAGAAGTGGCTTTTGAAGTTGGAGATTTAGATGGAGGAGTGGATGTGGATTTTGGGATATAAGGACCCAAAATGGATGGTGATGATAAAGTATTATTAGATGGGGTGAAGGACCTAGGATTGGATGAAGCTTTTGGATAAGCAAGTTTGGATGCAAAATCTAATTTTTCTTTGGGATGCATTGATTCTATGAGTATTTTTGGAATTCACATGGTTTTTTATTTTTATTTTTTCTTCATGGGCCTTTGTAGCCTTTGGGATTTATCTTTTTTATTTTGGATCACATATTTATTTGTTTTTTCATATCTTTTTGATGGGACATGTTGATCCCGCTGGAGCAAAAACTTCTCCCTCAAGATCCACTAGCCTTCATTTTCCATCCACATATCACTCACATTAAATTACCCATTGCCTTCAGTTTTACATTGTGTTTGGTATGAAATGCAACAATTTGTGTGACAAGATCCATAAAAATATCAATATTCCCCTTGTATATATCCATTCATCCTTCCAAATAGTCATTAATAAAACAATTTGTGGATCTAGAAGGACCCCCTTAGTATTCATTTCATTTCCATCATGATCCCTACTTCCCTCAAAGTTTCACTATATTTGGCAAAATTGACAGAATATTCCCTAATATGCATAACTCTTTACTATACCATCACGAATAAAACAAAGTCCCCAAAACATTTTCCCAAGTAATTATCCTTCCATAAATGTTTTCTCAACAATTCAAGACATATCAGTATGACAATGCCACGTTGGGGGAACTCTCATCATAGTCTCCCCGACGAACCGATCGAGATAAACCATAGAACACACATTATCAGCAAAATGACCTTCTATTAGGCGAACTTACTTCATTGTTTCCACAATGGACTCATAGAAATAATTAAGGTGGAATCATTGGGGCAAGTATTACATATTGACAGAATGTTCTCCATTGTCTCCCTGATAGCCCAAGCAAGACATATCAGAGACACTAAAGTATATGGGGGAGAGATAACATTATGTCCCATTGATGAGCCAATATGAGACATAACAAAGGTATTTTTACAACTAGTATCAGGGAGATAACATGATATCAAGCTGACATAAAAATCTAGTTCCCCCGACACAATGATAAAATCATCAAAAAAAGAGGAACAGCAAGATAAATAATGATTATCAGCAGAACATAAATAGGGTTTCCCTGATAAGTCGATGATATGTGAAAGAAAGGGTGATGTTATAAAGGATTAAATATGAACTAAGAACCAGGATTAGTGAAACTAAAATGTATCGGTGAGAAATTATTTGATGTTTCATCGACACCATGAAGGGAAAACCAAAGACACAAGGTTCATTGATGGGAAAGGTGGATATCAACAGAAGTAAAATAATAGTCTCACTGATGCAGCTATGATGATTATTTTTGAATGATGTGACATCTTGAGATATTCAAAATTAAATGATCCCCCAATGACAAGAAAGGAAACAAGTGTGCCATTAATAAACTAGAGTTGAGTAAGGTATACCTCAAATTGATCTCATTTTCATCAGCAAAAATTTGGAAGATCTCATAGAAAGTAGAAGTGGAGTGAATGAGCTGGAGGTATCCCATTACTACGTAGTCAAAGATAGAGGAGGCAAGCATACAAGTAAGTTTACAAAACCTAGTTAAGAATTTTCTTTGAAGAATTTCAAAAAAAAGTTAGGGTTTCTTAAAATGATGGAAGGAAGTTCATGGACACCAAAAGCTAAAAAAAAAAAAGACAGAGGCTAGGATTTTAAATTAGGATTTGATAGACCAATGTCCTGGGTCGAGACCAAGACCAAAAAGGAGTGCACAATTAAGTCCTTTTATGGGTACATTGTGGGATAAACACAAATATTTAGGAAATGGTATTGGACAACACTCACAAATAAATTGAAGGAATAATGTATCTAGAGTACAACATGAGGGAATCTCTGTTGAATACTAACATTCACATCAGAGAGGATTACATCAAACACTTTTTAGAAGTACAATTGTTCATCATTAAAATTGATGAGGTCCTAAGTGTGGAGAAATGAGTTCCATGAATCACAGGTGGATCGAGCACTTCATCGTAGAGAGGAGTAACATGATGTCAAATTTTGATGGTTGTGGATGCATTATCATGGTGCATGATCCTTGAATAGGTGCTTGGTGATCATGGGAACTTGCTAGATATTAAAAGATGGTGGTGCATCCAAAATCAAACTTTAAAGTTTTATGTTTATGTTAATTAGGTTTTAGTTATGAAATAGTGTAATCTTCTGTGAATGGGCATGTAGCTTGTTGCTTCCTATATAAATAGGGAAACTAAGGCCTGATTTGAATCAACATATCATTACCACCACTAGTAGTAGTAGGTTGCATTCAGATACATTTTCCACTCATCCATTTCATATCAAAGAACTTCTGCTATTAATGTAACATCATTTTGAAGCAACATAATGAAGAAGATAGCTCTTAATTGGTGACTTATATTCAGTGTTCAATTGTTGTGTTGATTTTCATGCTTATATGTTTATGTACTATCTCCAAAGTGGTTTCTTCAAGTTATTTAAATTTACAAAATTTATCAAGACATATTTATTTTTGTTATGTGGTTGTTTTGATTGGGTTCTAGTGAGAGAGAATTAAAAATCCTTTCAATTAGTTCATTTTAATTGGTTCCCTTAGGGATTAAAATCATTTTAAGGTAATTAATCTGATTGGTTTCCCTTAATCTAAGAATTAAAAATACTTTCATAACATCATAGTAATTTGGGGGAATAACACTGTGATCATTAAAGAAAAGTATAGTAATTGAAAAAACCCACACATTTGTACAAGGTGCAAGCATTCAAAAGTTCCCAACAGTTAGAGTTAAGTTGAATAATAGGTTTACCTATCACACAATTTTTCTTCTCCATAATCACCATCCACCCATTCACTCCATTCACCCAATAGAATAGGCATTGGTCAGTTTTAGAACACTTTATACAAATTCAATTCACACTCTTGATAATTCAAAAAAAATAGTAGGAATTAGTTAGTAAGCATTGCATCTACTTCACACCTGTGTGCCATAGTGAGTATATTTCTCAATTTAGAAACCACATCCACACCTTAAAATATGCCATATCAATCAGGTACACCTACCTAGGTCTAGCAGAGCCTAAAGAGTAGGAGGTGATTAATCATAATTTCCTTGTTCGTTTGCCAAAAATGTATTAAGAGACTGGCACCCTCTTATGGTATAAAAACCTATGTTTTTGAGACCTAACAAATTAGTGACTCTACTAGGGAATAACCTAGCCAATTTTGGATCCAGACCAATCCACTATAGAGTCATAAAAATTGACAACTCCTATAAATGTTCATCCAATCATTTAGGGACTCTACTGGGACAAGGAAAAAGTTCACTCAAACCTTAAACTTTCCTACTTATGTAAAAGTAGGTGGCAACTCTAAAAATATTTTATGACTGATAAAGTAAACATCAAATCAGAAAGGGTAGATAATAGGCACTAGAGATACACCATATCATCCAATGTGAATGGCAAGAGATCTTTGCACCAAAAAGTACTAAGAAGAACAATGGTAGGTGGACAGAAAAACATGGATCTCCTACTTCAAATTCTAACACAAATACGAGAAAAGAAGCATCTAAATAGTCGAACACAACATTCACTAATCATGAGAATGTCTTTGAACAACCACCTACATTGCACAATAGCTTTGATCCTTTGCATGGTTTAGAGCACCATGATGATGATCTATGCAGAGATCCCCGAACTCCACTTGGACAAGAAAAAAATGGTTGTCCTATTCTCCACTTTAAGGAAGACCCTCAGAAAATAAATGAATTTATTGCCCAATTGGAGGAAGAAAAGGATCAAATACAAAATGACTATGATAAGGTATTTTCATCACAACAAGGAGAAGGAACCCAGTATGGATCTATGAATCACTCTCTTCCTATTGAAAATTATGATGAAATGACTACTCAAGAGTTGTAACTGTATATACAATGACGGGAAGAAGAGCTTAAGAGAAGACAACAGTTGATAAAAAAGATTCAAGATATGAGTCAACAAATGTCTCAATTAAGTGTTCATGCATCAAGACAACCAAAATACATCCCTCCCCATAAACAAGGAGGTAATTTCAATCCACAAGGGTCATCTCAAAATACAGGTGGTCCAAGTTCTTCAAGAGCACCCCAAAACACAGCTCGAAGATCAAATCATCCTATGCAACATCATGTACCACCACCATAAAACACCAATATCATTCCACCATCTGGACAACAATACATTCCACACCATCATGTACCACAACAGTATGTGTATCCTCACCAAAACATCCAACAAAATGTATACCAACAGCCTCAACATGGATATCAATATTACCCCAATCCACCACCTCATAATCCCTATCCGCAAAACCCCACAAGCATGAGTAGACAATTTGACTTATCTGGATATCAATTATACCCATACCCCATTGATAGTAACTGGAGAAATATTGTCCCTAAATTCATAGGGAATAGTGCAACCACAGTAGAAGAACACATAAGAAACCTCAATGCTTTTGTGCAAGGTTTGGGCATGGAACAAGAGGACATCCTTATGAGGTTGTTCATGATGTCTCTAACTGAAGAAGTGAGGGATTGGTTTGATAGCCTACCAAATGCCTCAATTACCTCTACGGTAGATTTTAAAGATCAGTTCTTAGAATAATGTGGGAATCAATGTGCTCTTGAATTTGACTTGCATGAGTTAATAGGCATCATAAGCATAAAAATGAATCATTTTATGATTTTAATTAGAGATTCTCCAAGATCAACAATAAGATACCACACAGATCAAAACTAGCTTTAAGTATCTATTTAAAGGCCTTTGATCCTAAAACAAGGTATGAACTCAGAAAAAAAATTCCCTAGAAGTCTGAATGAAGCACAAAATGAAATCTTAACCATTGAAAATAATAGGAAAGTTGATGGCATGATTGGAAAAAGGGATAACCTTAGGATACCACAAAATCCCAAGAATCTTCAAAATAGACAAGAAAATCAGTATACGAATGAAAGGCCAAGATTACATGGCATGCCCTAAAATACTACTTGGAAGGATGGAAAACCAATAGGAAAACCAAATTGGAAAGAGACTCATGATCCCTTGAAAAAATATAGAGCATGTGTAGTAGATACACCATGGTGTTCACCTTCTCATAGATCCCATGCCCCTAAACATTGTGTGGTGGCTCGAGATTGTTAGGAAGATGAGTGGTCATAAGAGCAAGATAGATATGGCCACATTGTAAACATGTTAAGATGGAGGTCTCACCAAAATAGTGAAGGATACTCATCCTTTGAAGATGGGTACGAATACGATGTCAAAAATCAAAAATACAATGTGAATGTGGAGCAATAGGTGTTTTCTGATCAAGAAGAAAACACACAGGAAGCAACATATGCATACAATATAGCACCTCAATTTCAGTTAAGAACACCAATAGAGGAAGAAAAGAGGTCCATCACGACAAAAGTTGTGATTGAGGAAAAAGGGAGAAAATACAACCTAAGAAGTAGGCCCATAGATGGAGACCAAGGAACCAAGAAGCATGTTCATAAAAGAACAAAAGAGCAAGGAGAATATCCCATCTAATCAAAAGAAGGGTGAAACAAAAAATCCTCAGAAAGATGATCAAAAGGAGACTATAGATATTGAGTCTGAGAAAACACTAAGTAATGATAGATTCCAACATGAAGGGAAAAAGGGTACTAAAACTGAGAAGATTGAACAAGGGATCACCGCCCCTTCATTTGATATTGCCCAAGCACTAGCTCAAACAAAGATGAGAGCCCCCATGATGGAATTAATGAAGATTGATGAGTTCAAAGACACAACCCTCATAATGATTACCAATACATCCCAAAAATAGAAGAATCAGAAGAAGGAAGTTAATACTATAGAGAGGGAAACTAAAAAGACACCAGAAGTATATTTGGGAGATACACTCACAAAGAATCCCTCACAAGTAGATCCATTTTACACTACATTGGTAATAAACAACAAGTTGGTAAGAAATTGCTTTATTGACTCAGGGGCGGCAATCAACATCATGCCTCTAGCTGTCATGAAGGAATTAGGTTTGTGGGTGAATACTACATATGGGAAATTTCATGCCATGGATAATAAATCGGTCCCTATAGTTGGAGTGATATGGGATGTAGAATTAAAATTGGCATCATACCCAAAGGTAACATATAGGATAGACATTATTGTAGTAGACACTCCCCCTTACTATGGGATGTTACTATCAAGGCAATGGACCACAGTTGTTGGTGGGAATGTTCAACTAGACTTGTCTTATGCCACAATACCTATGAATCGAAGAGAGGTCAAGTTATATAGAGAGCCTAGATATTAACATGTCATTGAACTCTTTGATCCCATTCAAATGAATTACTTTTGTGACATAGACTTGGGGGGTTTTAGAATTGAACATTCAAACCCTGAATTATTGAACACAAACCCAATTGCTAGGGATGTCTCTAAGAATGAAAATTTCATATGGAAAACGTACTTTGATGGAGCCTGCAGTAGAGAAGGGAATGGAGTTGGAATTGTCTTCATTTCACCTAAGGGCACAATATTTAAATACTAATTTCTGCTAACATTTGAATGCACAAATAATATAGCAGAGTATGAAGCCTTGTTGATAGGTCTAAACATGGCCACAAAACATGGGATCAAAATCCTGGCCATCCTTGGGGATTTTGAATTAGTTTTTTCACACAAGTAAGGTCCAAATACTCCACAAAAAAAAACATTGAAGCAAATACAGAAATGTTCTGTGGGATACTATTGAGCTCTTTGATGCATTCTCCATTGAGTGGGTAGATAGATCCAAAAAATTGATGGCTGATTTCCTAGCAAATGTGGCTTTGAAAATGGATGATGTTACCTTGGTAAGAATTTCTCAGGTAGAGCTCAAGACTAGGCTTGCAATTCCTAACAACATCTACAGTTGGTAGATTTTTAATGATGACACAGATCTAATCAAGTTCTTACAGTTATTTGATTAGTATGAGGCCCAAGAGATTGATTTTAATGCATTTGTGGAAGAAGTAGATGGTAAACAAATTGTATTTGGCCAGGAAGTTGTGCAACTCAAGACAAACAAGATTCCTAAAGAATTAGTGGCACTAGAAAGGGTTTTTGATGGGAATGATCGAGCAATTATGAAACAAACACCAATAATAAGAGAAGACATTGAAGAGATCATTTTAGGAATTGAATTGGCTCCAAAGAAGGTATATATTGGAAAAAAGATAATCCCTACAATCAGAAAGATGTTGATCACATTATTGAGGAATTACAAGCATGTCTTCGCATGGTCTTATGATGACCTTAAGGCATACAAAGAAGATCTATTCCAACATGAAATTCTATGAAAACTTGAAGCAAAACCCTTTAGGAAAAAATAGAGACCAATAAATCCTACCTTAGAACCCAAAATGCATGAGGAAATTATGAAGCTTAGGGAAGGACGTATTATCAAACCCATCAGGCATTCTACTTGGGTCTCTAACTTGGTTCTTGTCAGAAAGAAGAATGGAGACATAAGGTTGTGTGTAGAATTTCAAAATTTGAATGTATCCTCCCTTAAAGACAACTACCCACTCCCAAACATGGAGGCTACGTTGTAAAGGGTAATAGGTTGTGAATTATTGTCCATGATGGATGGATTTTCAGGGTACAACCAGGTGAAGGTGAAAGAGTTAGAACAATGTAAGACTATTTTTGCTACCCCTTGGGGCACATATGTGTATGTAAGGATGTCATTCAGCCTAACAAATATTGGTGCCACATTCCAAAGAGGTATGGATTTTTTTGTTGTTGATCTAATCAATACAATAATGGTGGTATACCAAGATGATCTCACTACATATTCCAAGAAAGCAAAAGACCATGTTGGACACGTTGAGAAAATCTTCCTCAAAGCCTTGGAGTATGGCATCTCCCTAAATCCTAAGAAATTTCATTTTGTTGTGATAGAGGGAAAGTTGTTTGGGTACATAGTGTCCAAAGATGGGGTCATAATTGATCCAGAGAGGTTAGAAGCTATATATAAGATCCATATTACTAAAACCATAAAATCCATTCAGACTTTATTTGGACAAATAAACTTTTTAAGAAGATTCATATCAATTTTTTTCGAGATTGTCAAACCCATCTCAAATATGTTGAAAAAAGGAGCCAAGATTGACTGGACTACGTAAGCACTTGATGCATTTATATTTATAAAAAGGACAATTAAGGAAGCCCCAATATTAAAATCCCCTAATTTTAGTAAACCCTTTCAGATCTTTTCATTGGCAAATTATACCACACTATTGCAACAGTAATGTTATAGAAGAATGATGAAGGATACAAGCATCCTATATCATTCTTTAGTAAGTCCCTCCAAGGAGCTGAATTAAAGTATGATATTATAGAGAAGCAAGCATATGCACTTGTCAAAGCAGTAAAAGCCTTCAGAACCTATTTGGTGGGAGTAAAAATAATTGCGTATGTTCCTAATGCTATAGTCAAGGATGTATTTGTACAAAATGAAGTTACAGGGAGAAGGTGCATATGGATTAATAGACTTCAATAATTTGATATTGAAACCCAAATCACTAAGTTGGTAAGAGGACAAGGCATGGCCAATCTAATGGTTGAATCGAAACTTGAAGCATCTAAATCTATAACACAGGGGAAGAAGATGGTATGATTGCAAGCATAGAGAAAAACTCATGGTACACTAACATAATATATTACTTAAAAAACTAGAAGTGCCATAAGGACTTGAATGAAAATCAAAATAGGACCTTGAAGTTGCATGCCTCAAAATATGTCTTCATGGATGGTGACTTGTACTAGAAAAATAAAGATGGAGTACTATTGTTATGCCTGGATGAATCACAAGCAAAGCATGTACTAAAGGAGATGCATGAAGGAGTTTGTGGGGGGAATTTCTCAGCAAAAACTACTACCCAAAAGATCTTGAGAGTTGGGTGCTATTGTCCCAGAGTTTTCAATGACTAGATTACACTTATGTAAGAAAGTGTGAAGCCTACCAAATTTTTTTTGGAAAAATGAAATACCAAGGAGAATTACCACTCAAGCCAATGCAGGTTGAAGCTCTATTCCATCAATGGGGGATTGATTTTATTGGAGAAATACCAAAAAAATCTAGTGGAGGTCACAGATGGATATTGGTGGCAACTAACTACTTTACAACATGGATAGAAGTCATCCCAATGAAGTAGGCCACTAGTAAGGTTGTAATAAATTTTATGATGAAGAACATCATTACAAGGTTTGGGACACTTGTATGGATAATTACAAATAATGGTATGTGTTTTAGATCAGAAGAGTTTAGAAAGTTTTGTGACACATATGGCATAACAATTTCATATGCCTCTCCATACCATCCATAAGCAAAAAAACAAGTTGAATCAAGTGACAAGAGTATCCTAAAAATCATTAAGAGTATGTTAGACAAGAACAAAAAGACTTGGGATTCCAAGTTAAGGATGGTAGTCTAAGCGGATAAGATCACAATGAAGAAGTCGACTAGTAAATCACCTTTTGAACTAGTCTATGGAACGCAAGCTAGAATTCCTATGCAAAACCTTCTACATGTATATAAGTTCATGCTTCAAGAAGAAATAGACATCCCTAAACCTATGGAGGATAGGATGGAGCAATTGGAAAAATTGGATGAAATTAGAAGCTTGGCTTAGGAGAAAAACACAAAAATGCAATCATAGATGAAGTATTTGTTTGAAAAAAGGGAAAAGGATATAAAATTTGAGGTGAATGAGATGGTCTTGTTGTGGAATGCTAGATGCCAAGATAAAGGAAAGCATGGGAAGTTTGAGGCTCTATGGATAGGACCATTTTCTATTATAGGCAAAGGAGGTGAAGATTCTTACTATCTTCAAAATATGTCAGGAGAAGATCAGGAGTTGCTAGTGCATGGACAATTCCTAAAGCATTTATTTTCTTAAACTAATTTCCCATGCACAGTAGTTCTAGGAGAAGGTTAGGAATTGACAGTGCATGGAAAATTCTTGAAATACTTCTTAAAAAATGATTTTTCCATGCACAATAGTTTTAGGTTTCCATCCCATTCCTTACCCCATCTTATCATACTCATTCATGGTATACCTCCCAAAGATCGTTTTTGGATTCTTGCAATGATCTCACACTCATTCATCCCCAATTGGAGCCACTGTTGGAGAAAAAAATTCTCCCTCAAGATCCACCAACCTTCATTTTCCATCCACATCTCACTCACATTAAATTACCCACTACCTTCAATTTGACATTTTGTTTGGTATGAAATGCAACAATTTATGTGACAAGATCCATAAAAATATCAATATTCCCATTGTATATATCCATTCATCCTTCTAGATAGTCATTAATAAAACAATTTGTGGAGCTAGAAGGCTCCGCTCAGTATTCATTTCATTTCCATCATGATCCCCACTGCCCCTCAAAGTTTCACTATATTTGGCATAATATACAAAATATTCCCTAATATGTATAACTCTCGACTATACCATCACAAATAAAACAAACTCCCCAAAACATTTTCCTAAGTAATTATCCTTCCATAAATGTTTCCTCAACAATACAAGACATATTGATATGACAATGCGATGTTCGGGGAACTCTCATCATAGTCTCCCTAACGAACCGATCGAGATAAACCATAGAACACACATTATCAGCAAAACGACCTTCTATAAGGTGGACTTACTTCATTGTTTCCCTAATGGATCAACAAAACTAATTAAGGTGGAATCATCAGGGAAAGTATTACATATCAACAAAATGTTCTATATTGTCTCCCCGATAACCTAAGCAAGACATGTCAAAGTCACTAAAGTATATCAGGGAGAGATAACATTATGTCCCACTGATGAGCCAATACTGGACATAACAAAGGTATTTTTACAAATAGTATTAGGGAGATAACATGATATCGAGCTGACATAAAAATCCATTTCCCCCGACACAACGATCAAATCATCAAAAGAAGAGGAATATTGGGATAAACAAGGATTATTGATAGAACATAAAAATGGTTTTCCCTAATAAGCCAATGATATGTGAAAGAAAGGGTGATATTATAAAGGATTAAATATGAACTAAGAATTGGGATTGGTGGAACTAAAACGTATTAGTGAGAAATTATTTGGTGTTCCATTGACACCCTAAAGGGAAAACCAAAGACACAAGGTTCATCGATGGGAAAGGTGGATATCAAAAAAATTAAAATCATAGTCTCACTGATGTAGTGATGATGATTTTTTTCAACTAATGTGACAACCTAAGATATTGTAGAGATATTCAAAATTAAATGATCCCTTGATGACAAGAAAGGAAACAAGTGTTCCATTAATAAGCCAGAGCTAAGCAAGGTATACCTCAAAATGATCTCATTTTCATCATTAAAAAATTGGAAGAGCTCGTAGAAAGAAGAATTGGAGTGAAAGAGTTGAAGGTATCCCATTTTTGTGTAGTCAAAGACAAAGGAGGCAAGCATACAAGTAAGTTTACGAAACCTGGTTAAGAATTTTCTTTGAAGAATTGCAAAAACAAGTTAGGGTTTCTTAAAATGATGGAAGGAAGTTTAGGGACACCAAAAGCTAAAAAACAAAAGACAAAGGCTAGGCTTTTAAATCAAGATTTGATAGACCAATGTCCTAGGTCAGGACCAAGACCAAAAAGGAGTGCACAATTAAATCCTTCTATGGGTATATTGTGGGATAAACACAAAGATTTAGGAAATCATACTGGACAACACCAACAAACAGCTTGAAGGAATAATGTATCTGGAGTACAACATGAGGGAATCTCTATTGAATACTAACATTCATATTAAAGAGGATTACATCAAAAAATTGTTAGAAGTACACTTGTTCATCATTAAAATTGATGATGTCCTAAATGTGGAGAAATGAGTTCCATGAATCGCAGGTGGATCAAGCACTTCATTGTAGAGAGGAGTAACATGATGTCAAAGTTTGGTGGTTGTGGATGCATTATCATGGTGCATGAGCCTTGAACAATTATTTGGTGTTCATGGATGCTTAATGGAGATTAATGGATCATGGTGCATCCAACATCAAACTTTAAAGTTTTATGTTTATGTTAATTAGGTTTTAGTTATGAAATAGTGTAACCTTTTGTCAAAGGGCTTGTAGCTTGTTGCTTCTCATATAAATAGGGAAACCAAGGCCCAGTTTGAAACATCATATCATTACCACCACTAATAGTAGTAGGTTTCATTCAGACACATTTTCCAGTCATCTGTTTCATATCAAAGAACTTCTGCTATTAATGTAACATCATTTCAAAGCAATATAATGGAGAAGATAGCTCTTAGTTGGTGACTTATATTCAGTGTTCAATTGTTGTGTCAATTTTCATGCTTATATGTTTATGTATTGTTTCTAAAGTGGTTTCTTTAAGTTATTTAAATTTACAAAATTTATCAAGACACATTTGTTGTTGTTGTGTGGTTGTTTTGATTGGGTTTTGGTGAGAGAGAATTAAAAATCCTTTCAGTTAGTTCATTTTAATTGGTTCCCTTAGGGATTAAAATCATTTTAAGGTAAATAATCTGATTGGTTTCCCTTAATCTAAGAATTAAAAATCCTTTCATAAGGTCATAGTAATTTGGGGGAATAACACTGGGATCATTAAAGAAGAGTATAGTAACTAAAAAAACTTACACGTTTGTACAAGGTGCAAACATTCAAAAGTGCCCAATAGTTAGAGTTAAGTTGAATAATAGGTTTAAATATCACACAAATCTATCTCCATAATCACCATCCACCCATTCACTCCATTCACCCAATAGATTAGGCACTAGTCAGTTTTAGAACACTTGATACAAATTCAATTCACACTCTTCATAATTCAACATTTTTAGTAGGAATTAATTAGTAAGCTCTACATCTACTTCACACCCACGTGCCATAGTGAGTAGATTTCTCAATTTAGAAACCACATCCACACCTTAAAATATGCCATATCATTCAGGTACACTTGCCTAGGTCTAGCAGAGCCTAAAGAGCAGGAGGTGATCAATCATAATTTCCTTGTCCATTGGCCAAAAATGTATTAATAGACTGGGACCCTCTTATGGTCTAAGAACTTGTGTTTTTGAGACCTAACTGATCCTTTAAATTTTTTGGACTCTTGGCTTTATGCATTTGATTTTTGGCATCCAAATTGCTTTAGATAGCAATGGGATTAGTAGATGGATATGAATGATATTGATGTATTATGGATGATTTGATGTAGGTATGTTGGAAAAGGTTCAAGGGTGTGTACCTTTGTTGATCTTGATTAGGGATATGAGGTGATGGATAAAGAGGATAATGGTATTTTAGTGTAGAAAAGTTAGGTGGCGGAATGTAAGGACCCAATATGGATGGAGGGGATGAAGGACTTTGTTTTGGGACATAGGGACCCAAAATGGATGGAAGGGATGAAGGACTAGGATTTGGAATATAAGAGCCCACGATAGATTTTGAGGGTGTGGAATGTGGACATTTGGATTTAAGTGGAGATATTTTGGATTTAGGATGGGGGGAAGGAGTGCAAACTTCTAGAGACTTAAATAGCCAAGGCCATGATAATTAGGATTTTCTTGGATATGGATGGGTTATAATATTCCTTGCTCATGTAGGCCTAACCCTTTGACTTGGTAATGCATTTTTTGAAAAATCTTTTTTCCCAATGGGATACTTGTTCGAAAAACAAGGTACAAGTCCATTTTGAGGAGGGTATGGTATGGAAGGAATGATAGGTTCTTGGAGGAAACCAACTTGGATGAAAGTGGATGAACCCAATTGATAAGTGTGGGGTTCGTGAGTAGCTTGGATATGGGTGATGGGATCTTGCGGAGGATTAGGATCATGACATGAAGATAAAGGGGTACTTTGATCTTGACTTAAGGTAGGATCATGGGATGGGTTGGATGGTATAGTTTTCTCTTGGATATGAGATAGAAGGGGATAATGACATGGAGATGAAGGAATCATTTGATCTTGACTTAAAGAAATGGGATTATTGCATTGAACATAAGGTAGACTTTGATCTTGATTTAGAGACAGATCATGGGATGAAAGGGAATCATGTGATGGATTGGATGGGACATCTTGATATTGATTGGTAGGGGTATCATTATATGGGGTAATGGATGGAAAGCTTTTTTCTTGTGATGGACTAGGGTCATTCCATGGAGGTGGTATGATAGGATCATGATACAAGATGGATATGCTAGGATCATCAAATGGGTTGGATACGATAATATTATGAGATGGTATAGAAGGGATACCTTTATCTTGATATGAAAGGGGATCATTTTGTATTTCTTGATCAATGGTAGGATCTTGATCAAAGATAGGTTTGTCTTGGATTCCATGGTTATATAGAAGGATTTCTTTGATGGACTTAAGGATAGGATCATGAGATGGAATAGGATCACAAGGAGTACTTTGATCTTGACATAAATGGGGATCTATGATGTCATGCTGTGGGATCAATGAGGTTAAGTGAGTAACATGGTTGAATTTGTGTAGGTGCTATAAAGGTGGAAAAACATGAAATTGATGATGTGGATGAGATGGATGAGGTGGAAATGGGTGGAACTAGAAGGCTAGGACTAGCATCTTGTGAAATGGGATTTTGCATGGGTTCTTGTACTCCTTTGAGGGTTACTTTTGGTGCTCCTTTGAGGAGAACTTTTGGTTATCCTTTGATGGTGATTTTTGGTGGTCCTTTAATGGTGATTTTTGGTTTGACAATGGGTTGACTAGGATATGAAATGCATAAGATATGGTTATGGATGTGTGTTGGTTGAACATGGAGGACATTTTGGTTTCCCTTGTCAATTGAGGGAAAAGATGACATGGAAGGTGACATGACTTGGGTATAAGTTTCAATGGTGGCTTGGATGGTGATGTGGATTAAGTATGATGATGAATGATTAGGATAGAAAGGATTGGTTATGATGACTACAATGGGATAATTCATTTGACTTGGATAACTAGGATAGGATGATTAGGATAGATAATGAGGAATAGGATGATGAGGAATGATTATTATGGAGAATAAGGATGAGAAGTTTAAATTGGAAATAATGTGGATAGCTCGACTAGGAGGAAACCTAGATTTGTTTATTTTTGAAAAAAAATTAATTTTTTTCAATTTTTGACTTCTTTTTTTTGAATTTTCTATTTTTTTGGATTTTATGATTATGAATGCAAATGAAAATGCAAAAATAAATGATGAAAAAATAAAAATTCCTAAGGATCAATTTGGATAAGGGTCGCCTTGTGTTTTCAAGTGGGGAAGGTGATCTAAACATTCAAGCACATAAGACACAATAACAAGCCTAACTCAAGTGGGATATGGCCAAAAGTCTCAACTAGGCTTTACAAGCTCAACTAGGGGTATCCTCTATATACCACAAGGGTACATGAGGCATAATCCATAGATGAAAGAGAATACTACCAAATAGCTAGGAGGAAAGGGTAAGCCACTCTCCACCTTCTCTTCCCAAAGGTATAAAGTTCTTTGGGGCTTAGCCAAGATTGACAATATTCTACTTCCAAGAGGCATGTCTTTAGATTCACCCCCCACTCTTTATACTCCACTAGAACATAGGAGTTGAGGTCCTCCCCTGGAGTATCACTTCACTAGGTAGGCCTCCTAAAATGAAAATTCAATATCACTTATTTATGATCCTCAAGATCACACAAAGGTGTAAGAGGATAGCATATGTAAGTGAATCTTGGGAATTAAAAGACACTTGTAAATTGTAAACCCAAATCCAAATGTGAAAGGTTAATTTTAAGTCTAATTTCAATTGTGTGGAAAAAACACCAAACAGAGATGTATAAAGCAAAAAATGATTACAAAAATGGATTCCTTGTGATTTTCTGATAATTTTTTAAAAAAATTACTGAAAAATGATTTCATATGATAAATATGTGAGCATTTGAAATTGAAAAGAAGGGATGACTTTAACTAAGTGCACCTAATTTTTAAAGTAGAATTTAAAAAATCCGTTTCCATCATAACAAAGAGCTCTAAATCAACTTTCCAACACTTTTACACAAAATGTATACACGTTTTAGTAAAATTGCTATTTTAATGATGTGCAAAGAAAGAAGGGGGCTAATGTTTAAGCCCCTACATGTCAAAATTTAACCCCCACATGACTAGAAGCTTGCTAAAATATGTTGGGTGCTTAATAGTGGGACCCCTAGTCCTCCATATGACCAGGGGCTAAATCCCTAAAAAATAAAAAAATAAAAATAAAAATAAAGATAAAAAAGTTAAAATTAAAATTATTTTAAAACTCTTTCTAAAAGTAATCATAAAGAAATAAAAGACTAAATCATTCTAATAAAAGGTTTCAAATTTTGAAAGCATGTGACCATGTTAGCTTTTTAATAAAGAGTGAATTGAATTTTAAACCCTTCATGACCATGCAGGTCATGGGTGGTGTGGATTTACTCCACAGGTCGTGTGTCTCTGTGAATATATATTTACATATTTTTGTCATCAAAACCCTGTAGTATATAAAAAAAATGATATGATATACAGAGAAAAATCAAGATATTATTAATAAAAAATATGCAATATATATATTTTATGCATTCAACAAAACCCTTTGATAAATATTCACTGTGTATACACTTGCAATAATAGGGATTTCAAAAAAAATCAATTTTTTTCCTACAAGCAAAATATATCAAATTATATGTCAAAATTCATCTCTCAGCTCCCTTGATCACAATGGTGAGGCTATTTTTCTGATTCGGGTCTCCTATAAAAACTTGATCTCCAAGCCCTCTTTAGAAAACCCTTGACCTGCAAAATCAAACTCACAAAAAATACCAAAACAAGGGTTAGAAGGAAGGGATCACATCAAATTCACCAGAATGTATGCATGTAAAATGGATAGAATAGAAATGTGCATAAAATAGCTTAAAAATCAAACTAAAATGCATAGAAACCCCAAAAGAAATCAAATACATGCAAACCTCAAAATATTGAATGTATTATGTTTAGTCGTTGAAGATTTGAATGTGGTTTCTCATGATTCCAACAGCTTAACATTAGCATAAAAGATGTTCATATCAAAATGATAATGATAGGAATATTTTTATAGAGAGCTGAATGTGAAATAGATGATTGAGATTAAATGATTTTTATTTTGATCAATGGATGAAATTAGATGAGAATGAGGAAAGAATGAGGAAATTGATTGATTTCTACAAAATCACTTCAGTTTGAGAGGGAAATTGTATTTTCAAATAATAGAAACATTATTTAAATGCAAAAGGAAAAGGAAAGTTAACCTTTTGATTAAAAAGAAATTTGATTCAAAAAGTGAGAGAAATGATGGGTCATTTAATTAACTTGTGACAGAAAAAGCTAAAAGTGAATAATTAAAAATTAACATAATTATTTAATTATAGTGGAAAATGACAAATAATTAAATAAATATAAATGTATTTAATTATTGAAGTTCAAGATATTAGTGACACAATTAAATAAATAACAATTTATTTAATTAATCAAAAGAAGAAATAGGAGGATAAAATGAATTAATTAAATAATTCAAATTATTTAATTAATAGAAGATTTTATGACATTAGATAATAATTAAATAATTAATATTATTTAATTATCAAGGATGAAAAAGGGGTTTTAATAAAGTCATGGGCCTAGTGATTATTTTTAGTCCTACATTTACCATTGTTGTGACCATTGATGTTCCAGAGGCAACAAACTTGCATGTCTTTCTATTTGTCTCAGTCAGAAGAAAGCCTTGTTTTTCATGCAATATGAGGGAGGTGAAATGCTATGGCTAAATGTGCTTCAATCACTCCATGTCCCCTATCATACAAGAGTCTTTGTCCAATATTTTTGATATAATACAAAGGGGGCTACTCCATTATAGCACTTATTTAATATAAAATAAATCTTGAAAAAAAAAATTCTATTTCAATTTTTCTAATTATAATTTTTTTTTCATTTCAAATAATTTAAAATCATATAATACAAAAATTTCAAAAAATTAACCATGTTTGAGAATGATTATATATTAGATATTAAAAATATTAACAATCATATATGTTTTTTTCAATATGCTTCCAGCAAGCCTTTCACAAGGTTAAAAGGTTAGAGAATATATATATATTTCATTTCAAAGTTATAACATCTTTATAAACCAAAAGGACTGATACTTTCTTATACAAGAAAAGCAGCATATAACATAGGTGGATTGACAATTCATTCAGCATTACACATGCCATTTAACAAGTTAGAATTCATCCCATTGAGTTCTGAAATATTGGATGCTATGTCAAAGCATTATCAACAACTCTGTGTGGTCTTGATAGATGAAATTTCTCTAGTGGGTTCAAGATTTCTACGTTACATTGACAAAAGTTTACGGGACATAATGAAAACCCCCACTAGCTATTCTGGAAATCTAGATACAATTTTTTGTGGTGATCTTTACCAAGTACAACCTATACAAGATGCACTAGTATTTGAGAATCCTCCAACATTAAACGAACTAATGCCTTATATATTTTGGAAACAAAATATAAAATGCTATGCACTGCAATCAACAATGCAACAAAAAGATGACAAATTTGTTTCAATACTCAATAGAATCCGAGTTGGATCCCAGACAATTCAAGACTTAGAGTATTTAAATAAAAAATGTTTACACTCACCGCCAATGGACCCAACATTCCCCTTCCTCTTCTACAGAAGGAAAGATGTGGAAAAACACAATGAAAACATGTTATCCATCACACAAGGAGAGGTCATTATATTGAATGCAATTGATGAACATGATGACAACTCTAATACAATTATGTTGTATGACCGTTCAATTAATCTACCATCTCAGATACTCTTAAAACCTAATATGCTAATTGAAATATATGCTTGTAATTATGACATGGAAGATGGGCTTGTCAATGGATCAGATGGAACATTCCAAGCATACACAAAATACACTAATTTCAATATAGTTTGGATCAAGTTCACTGACTCAAAAGTTGGACATCGACAAGCGAAAAGACTAGCGCAATGTTATAGTGAGTGCATAGACAAAAGTTGGACACCCATACTTCGCATTGCAAAGCCTACTAAAAACCTATACAACCAAAAAAAAATTGACAATCAGAAAACAATTTCCAATACAACTAGCATGTGCTCGTACTATTCATAGATCACAAGGCCTTACAATGCAAGCATTAGCATTTGATCCATCAGACATAAACAAACATGGTTTGGCATATACAACACTATCACGTACATGAACAATTGACACATTGTTCTTGATAAGACCTCTAACATAAAACCATTTCAAAATGAAAAAAAAAGTAATTAATGAAATGTCACGCCTACAATCAACATCAATTTGGGAGTTTGAAAATCACCATCTCCAAAGCATTAGTGACAAACAATTACTACTAACCACATTCAATACTCGTAACCTGCTTGTACATATTGAAGACATGCTTAGTGACCATGAAATGATGTCAACTGATATTATTTGTCTACAAGAAACACATATGCAACTATCAAAACATAATAATGAATTCCAAAATTTTAATCATTTCTCAACAAATCACATACATGGTGTAACAACATTTACTAGAAATAATCTATCAATTTCAAAAACAGTGCAACATAAAACAACAAATGTAGAAGCTATAACAATAACAATAAATTTTCCAAGTGATGAGATGAACATATGTAATCTATATGCAAGACCCACCACACCAGTAACAGAAATTATAACAATCACAAATCAAGTATTCTCCTCTGTCAATTTAACATCAACTTTATATATTCTAGGCGACTTCAACATTGATATGTCAGTGGATAATGGACAAAAGAATTTGCTATCAAATCACATGCACAATTCTAAAATGAATTTTATGTTATATAAATTAAACCATGTCAACAAGCCACTAATTGATCATATTTGGTGTAACATAAATGCAAAACCATGTTCTATTTACAAATCAGAAGCATATTGGAGTGATCATGATCCAATTTATATAAACATTGAAACAAATGACAAATTCAAATCCACTTAGTATCTTTTTAAAAATATTAACATTATTAGTATTTCTTGTAGCTAACAATGGAGTCGAGCAAGAGAGCCGAAACAAGCCAGAAAACCATACAACAAATATCAAAAAGGTGAAAAGCATTGTCTATGTTCAATTATACTATCCAAATTACTCTTGAAAACAATAAATTCAACTGATGTAAACATTGCAGATCCAAAAGCAAGAAGAAAAATACAGTATCAATTGAAGAACTTCACTCCCACAAGGGAGGAAATATATTTGAAGGAGATGTAATTGTGGTCTACAAAACAAGTCTCGACAAACAAAACAATACAAAAGAAGTTCTTCGTGTGGATTTAACTAATGAAAAAGGTGAAATGACAATTACTATCAATGTAATTGGTGTCCTTGTAAAACAACATGAATCAAAAATAGTTCCTGGAACAGCTATATGCATTACAAATTTCCAAATTGCACCAAAGACAGACTATGACAGAGGTGATTGTGACTGCATCTTGATTTTCACAAACACAACAACAGTTGAAGTCATACCGTGCATGCATGATGAATACAAATTCATACCAACTAGCACAATTAGACAACTTCTTACAAGTGAAGAAAACTATGCAATTGGATCTGTAGCGGCACTTGTGGTGGGAACAAAAAGAACTTCTTTCCAATTTTTTGTTGAAATAAAAGATGGCCATTCAGAAATGGACAAAGCACAGGTATTTAAATATTCCTCTAATTCTTTATTTCATTGCAATTTACATCAATTACTGCTTACCATATTTTTAACTAAAGATAAATGTTCAAATAAAAACATGCATCCACAATACAGGTACAAATACACGAGAGTTTGGAACATCATTTCTCTTCAATGGAAGAACAAATACGCCTCGAACAATATCCAATCATGTTGTTGAGAAACATTGTAAAGAGGCGAGAATCAAGATACAACACTCTACAAACAACTCAATCAACATACATCAACAAATTGAATAACAAGAGGGCCTTCAAGTATCTCAACAATTTGTTGCATTCAACAATTGAGGTAACTAAGGCATTTGATTATGTCAGCAATTTGTTGTATTCAACATTTAACACAATCACATTTGCACCTATGCAATTATACACTATTAGAAAATGATTAAAAAATACATAATATACATCTTCGTTATATTTTGCAGATTTATGGAACAATAAGAATAGCCAATGCATTTTCAAATCCATTTCAAGCTTTCTGTCCAAATTGCAACTACAAATTTGATACATATGGAGAACTACAAGAACAAACTGCCTTTTGTATTAAATGCAAACAACAAGTTGCATATATCTACTCTCACTACTTGAAAGTGATTTTGACAAGTGATAGAAAGAAAACAATGGAATGTACAATGGATAGATCTATTATGCAACTCTTGCTTCCCGAATTACTAAACATTTCCTATGAAGAATACATTGATGACAAATCATCAATTGTCTTCATCCTAAGAGACTTCTGCAAAAAAGGACATTTCAAATTGAATCCAAACAACCTCATAACCAATGCACAATCTATTGAAGAATGATATATACATCTTATATCTAGGTACGCTTGTATTTCACAAACATGTAGCTTCATTTAAAAATTCAATTTCTATACTACATTATCTATTGAAAGATTATCACATAAAATAAAAAACAATGTCCTCATAACCACCTTCAAACATTTTTTTGCAGAAGGGAATGTCCAAAAACACGTGGATTGTCATCTTCAGTAAGGAGAATAACTGCCACATCTTGAACAAGGACAATAAATATGCAATAGTTCTATATGTTATAGGATTTTCATTTCACAATTAATGACTACAACAAACAATAATATAATTATGTACTACTATTTGTAATGTATTGACCATAGTGATCTATAGATAGAAAAATGCACATTCTTGACTTTTGTATGCATTTACACTCATACTTATTCCTAGTTTTCTATGAACATTGCTATGCAATTACATTGATATATATTTCTACTTTTATATCTAAATTCTTCACTTTGCTGTGCATTTACATTTATATATATTTCTTAGTATATGCAATTATTACCACTATGTTAAGCAATTCTCAAACAAACAACAACTCACAAATCCTACTGGCAGGAATCAGACGCAATGCATCTCTTGTTAAATAAATGATAAGCTTATTTTCACCTTTCTCAACTCTATGAATTTCTTCATCGTATTCTCGAAAATGTTGTATGGAGACAATGAAATAATTATAACATCACAAAGGTTGCATTTGTGCTGTTGAGATCTGTCTCTTTCACTTAAAAGTAAGTAGTTTGTATTGATGAAACTTAAAAAGTTTTGATTTTTTAAAACAATAAATAATTGAGAGATTATTTAAACATGTCTAAATAAGTTTTTCATTATTATATTTTAATATTACTAGTCATTGTTAATACTATTTTTTTTTATTAGTTATAATGGTCATTGATGAAATATTTTAAAATTAAATAATAGACGTAATAAAAAAATGTTACTTTTATAAAGGGTTCATATTAAATATAATGTATAAATATTTTTATTCAATTGATGATAATATATTATGTTGTTATTAGAAATATGTGGAAATCATATTCTATAGATAACTATATATAAATAAGTGTGTCGTTATCTTTTGGATTGTTTATAATTATTTCACTTTCTATTATTATCTATCAATTAGAAACATGAATGGTAGTGAAAAATGTGTTGAAAATATACAATTCATGAATAATAACACATTACATATAAAAAGGTGTGTTGTTAGCTGTTCAACTAATCCACAATAAACACATTTATTTTTTTATTATATTACCTACTTTAGGTCTAAGAACCATAAAAATTAGGGAGACCTCATAGTGAATGCAAAAACCACAACATATTCTACTTGGGCAATAGGAAGACAAACCAAGTAGGGAAAATTGGCATAGAGTTTTAAACTTAACTACTACCCATCAAAAATATTGATGCCACAATACACTTTTATCCAAAACCCTCTAACTATCAACATATCTAATAGAGTCTAAGAAATGAGGAGGGGCCAAGGAAAATTGCATAGGCCTTATGACACCCTCAAGCACATAATTACATGTATACATTTATCACCTACAATATTCTAACCTAAAACCTTAGTCTCCACACTATCGTCCTCATCCTCATGGAATCATCCACATCACAATGCTCAGAGAATAAAGGAACCCATGAGAGAGACCCAAAATGTCATAGAAATCATCTACATAGCCAACTAAACACAAATGTGACTCCTTTTAATTGCATGTAGATGTTTTAGAAAAAATCAAAATGTACCTTCATTTGGTGCAACACATCTTGAATGTCATAAATCAGGTGAGAGATAGAAACTATATAAAGCATGAAAGAACGAGAAAGAGATTATGATGAATCAAAATTATTTCATCTTCCCCTCATGTAAAATGATTACAAAAGTAATTTGACAATAATTGTATGAAATTATTCTAATTACCTAAAAATAAAATATCAATAGCCAACAATGAAATTAAAAATTCAAATAATAAAATACTGACATCGACATATTTGAATTTGGGGCCAAATTAGGTGGTCTAGGGCATAGTGCACCCTAGACTAGATCCATCATTTTTGGGGTATCGAGGGTAAAATATTAAATGCATAATTTGATTTTTTGTCAGCGTATACATTAATGCTTGCAGACATATAAGTTGGCCTAAGCCTACTTAGGCATTTATTATGTAGGCTGATATTTTCCTGATATTTTTCCCAGCTAGTTTATAGACTGGAGAGGTGTTGATACACCTCATACTTGGATATTTCTCCTCATATTGGGATATTTCTCCTTTATAAGGAGACCCTTGACTGTCTAATAAGATAGGAGGAGCTTATGCATTATCTGTGCTTGATTAAATCTTCTTTGTGATCATTAGTTCTTTCATGGTATTAGGGCCATCAAAGAAAGAAGTTTTCAGGCTGATGCATTCCTCTGTATCCTCTTCCTTCTCTATTTTTCTCCCCTTTGCTTCTGCTTTCTAAGTCACTATTTCACCCTAAAACTGTGGTGAAAGAGTAATTGAAGTAGCTGTGAGCATTCTACCTTTCTTATCCCGTTTGAATTTTGAGGCTGAATCACTCCTGGCTTCTTGGATTTGAGGTCGTGATTGGGCAATTTGAGGCAAAAAATTAACCTTGGTGCAAGCCACGATATGTAGGTTTGACCTGCATTTGGCATGGAAAAGAGATAGTTGTTCATGGGATCTATGAGAGAGGCCTATGCATGGAGAAAGACCAAGCCTAATCTATGAAAATTGTGCCATATCTAGGGCTTGGACTAGCTACCAGTAAATACTTAGCCATCGACTTAACCCCACACCTGTTTGCAATTTGGAGGCATGTTAATCTATGTGTAGGGGCGACTCTTCCTAGTGTGACTATTCCTCTGTTATTTACGCCTGGGGATTTGTTGATCTACTAGAGGAAACCAGTGTGTAGAGGAGAGGTTGACTGTCCTGCTTAGACCCATGTATTTTTATTGTTGCTGAGACTATGGTTTTTCATTGGAGGCCTAATTTGGTTTCAACACGTAGCTTCAATTCTTGCCATTTGAATCGAACTTCTCTTTAGGCAGCAAGACCCAGTCGAAGTTTTCAACAGTTGGCATGCAAGTGTCCTAAATATCTCCACAAAATCTAGTCAACTTGGTGTGCTTGGCATGGTGTCATCCTCCATTGACCTAGTTGCCTTTATTTAGTCAATTGTGATAATTAACATTAAAATTTTATACTTGTTAACAAATGTTACTACAAATATTAATTGTTAGTTTTTTTTAACTACCAAAATTTGTTGATATCATCAATTATTGAATTTTGTAAAAGGGGGAGTTTATTTTAGCAATGCACTAACTTTATAAAGTGCCAAAATGGGATGGGTCATCTAATCTGGGGGGTTCTTAATGTGTTGATTTTCTATTGTCTAAAGGAATTAACTTTTTGTAATCATGTGATATGAAATCCACTCTTTTGTAATCAACCTAAAAAGGGGAAACTATAAGTCTTGGTGTGAAGGCATCCTAAAACATCTCAGGTTCCATAATCTCATGCCATATCTATATGGAATTATCCTTGAACCAGGTAAACAATCTCAAAAGGATAAATGTTTTAATAATCATGATCATATTCATGGATTCATCAGTTTACATATTTTGGATGACTCTTTGTATGTCATCATGGATATTGAATGTCCACATGCATTATGGATCAAATTTTGGTAAATACATGGAGACTCCAATGTTTCTCTCTTCCCGCATGATCCTACTATGATCACAACTCACATACCACATCATGATTCAGATACAAAGTGTCTAGTTGACATAGAAGAAATCATCATTCCTCCACCTCCTCCCGTTGCTTTATCAGATTTCAGAGTCGTTTCTTCGAGAGCTTCCAACACTTCTTTGCAACATGATATTAGTCTTCCTAGCATTTCTGATTGGGATGCATATCTACCTACCATTTCATGTATTTTCGTAGAGTCTCACATTGCTAACAAGGAAGCACACATTGAGGACATTAGTCTTCTTTTTTATGACAACTTCAATAAAGTTGCATAAGCCTTGTATTCTTTAGATATGATTTCTCTTCCTTCACTTACATTAGCTTCTATAGTGACAATATCAGATTCTTATGGTTCCAGTTATCCACATACATCTATGGTTCTTGTGCTCCCAGTTATTGAATCTTCTATGATACTTGATTCATTCCATCAGTATTTGTCACATGTCAGCATTGAATTGGAGATTCTTTAGCAACATTCAAAGACATCATGGGCACCATCATCATAATTCTTGGATAAGCATCATCTCTATTCAAGATCATACATACATCTTCTCACATGGGAAGATATCCTACATCTTTAGTTGGTTTCATTTCTTCCCAAGGGAAGGAACATTGTGAAGCGTTCTTGGAACTACATCTGCATCCTCTATCAACTATCCAACTTTAATGTAGTAGGACATGTATTATGGGGGGGGTCTCATAGACCTTCTATCATTTTATCTCTTATGGAGGAAATCATATATTATAATTAGTGAAAGAAGTAGTACTTCTTCACATATATAATTTTCATGCATCTTTTCTCTCTTTTGGAGGGTAGTTTTTTTCCCACTGGGTTTTCTACTTTTCTCCACTTCATGAGAGATTACTTTGTTCATGGGTACCTAACATGGCTAGTATTTGAGACCCATTTTATCCATGCCCGCCTAAGTTATGCTTAAGGGGGGGTGTCAGTGTATACATTAATACTTGCATACAAATAAGTTAACCTAAGCCTACTTAGGCATTTATTGTGTAGGCTGCTATTTTCCTAATATTTTTCCCAGCTAGTTTATAGACTAGAGAGGTGTTGATACACCTCATACTTGGATATTTATCCTCATACTAGGATATTTCTCCTTTATAAGGAGACCCGTGACTGTCTAATAAGATAGGAGGAGCTTATGCATTATCTATGCTTGATTAAATCTTCTTTGTGATCATTAGTTCTTTCATTTTCCATGTTTGATTTTTAGAATGTGCTTATAAAATGTGTAATTAATGCATAATTAGGTCCAAGTGCATATGGGGGAGCTAAATCTAGTGTGAAATTAAATTTTGTTGAGAAAATGTGTCTCAACCTTGTAATTACATAAGGTACTATTGATACATAAGGTATTGTTTAGTTGAAGATGACGGAGGGTCATAGGGGGGATCCCCCCCTACGAGGTGTCTAGGGGGATCATCCCCTTGGTTGGGGGTCCGGGGGCATTGCACCCTAGTGGTGGCTCAAGGGAAACACCCCTGGAGGAAATATCGGTCATCTCAGGAAAACATCCAAGAATAGTATTGCCTTCAAGTCTCTTAAAATCATGAACTAATATTCCATAAAGCAAAAATAGACATAGTTCATTTCCCACACTAATCCTTTTGAGAGAAAATCACGCAAAAACAACCAGTTTCAACAACACCATTAATAGATTTAGCAAAAAGAACCAACGAACATGAAAGATGAAGTAGAAGACATGAACACATAGATATACATGGGGAAAACCCTTACAGGTAAAAAAAATCCACACTCCAAAAGCCCAGATCACCATTGTATTATTCAAAAACAAAATACAGTTACAATACAATATCAGGCTCACGTGTGACCTTTATAGGAGATTTATATCTTGTTCCATTCAGAAAGAATCTGGTAGCATAACCCATTGCGACCACCTCCCTTAGTGATAGACATTTCTTTTGGCTACACATCCTTACGACTCGACCACCGACTTCTCAAACTTTTTGTCACAAAGTCACTCAGCCTTCACCTTTTACAAGATTCATCTCTCTCACTACCCAGCCTCTCGGCCAACACCCTAGGTAATCACCTCTTTGCTTTGACTCTTCAACTACCTCAACCCTTTAGGGTTACTTTTTCACCTTGAGCCACATGCCATCATCTGCAGTCTAATTCTGGTTATCGGATAAGCGGTCATTCAAATCTCCACCGTTAAACTTAGGGTTATCCACCCAACACCATGCCGCCTAGTCGAAGAGACATTCATTACTATCTCACTGATGTTCACTGAGCACATGGGCCCACATGCCTTCTATTCTCCACATCACCACCACCTGTTGGCCTTCATCGTCATCCACCATCCTATTGGGACCCACATTCATTCGGCATCAAAGTTGCTATATCATTGGAAAACTAAACTTCAAAACCTCTTGTTAGAGGTTGTGAAGTTCCCAGAACTTGCGACTCACCGCCAAAGGGATTGCTCTATCATTCAAAATGTGAACTTCTAAACCTCAATTCAGAGGTTGCAAAATTCTCAAAACTTGTGACATGTCGACAACAAAGGGAGTAGCCTACACTTCATAGATGCTAATTCGGGAGGTTATGAAACTTTAGAATCCCATGACTTCAGTTAGAAAAACTTGAAAACCAACAACTTAACTCAAGCCGATGAAGGAGGAAAACATAACTATTCCAGGAATTTGATCAAGCTAGTAAATTTGAGTCACACTTCTCAACATTAATTTTATTATTCTTCAATTAATCAACAACAATTTGATTCATATTAATCCTATTCATCCCATTGACACAAAAAATTCTTTACCTCCTTCTTTTAACTCAAAACCCTTCTATCGATATCATCAAGTAGCTAGACAAGATTAACCCCAAAATTAAAAGAACAAAGGCCGACACCATATCTGGAAAGAAAGATAATTAAATTCTTGCTAGAATGAAATTCAAAAAGAGGTTCCTTGTTAAGGGAGGACCCATTCACCACCTTGGGTGAATGGGTCTTGGCTAAGTTTCTAGGACCAAGCTTCAAGGGACTGAAAGAAGGTTAAAAACCCATTCCAAATCAATTAAGAAAGGGGGGTCCTATTAAGGGAGGATCCATTTGCCACCAAGGGTGAATGGGTCCTTGCTCAACTTACTAGGACCAAATGTTTCCCAATGAAATAATTTGTTATTTAAACTTTGATTGTCACGATAGATCTTCGGGAGGTGTCGAAAATAAGGCCTAAATTAGAATCAAAAGGGGATTAATAAATCCAATTAACCACACTTAATTAAGACCACCTAGATAAGTGTGAAAATTCTTTAAAAAAAATTATAATAGTTAAGAAAGGTATAGATTATGTACATTTTTATTGAAAAAGGGGCCCATTAGGCTTAATTAAGCAAAAAAGTCCTAGAAAAGTGTGAAAGTGTGTTACAACACTTTGCAACACCCTTGCAAATGACCAATTAAGGCATACTTTAATCAAATAAAGGTTTTAGAATAGTGTGAATGTGTAGAACACATTACAACACCACTCCAAGACATCATTAGTTCAACTTTAATGTCAATTATCAAACAAAGTTAGGAAAAGGCTACTTTTTCTGTTACTATAGTTGTATTCTTTTTTCTCACTAATTTTACTTCATATTTGCATTGTGTTCGATGTGTGTTTTCTTTGTGTTTGCTTTATATTTTCCATTTGTTTTCTTCATGTATGTTGTGTGTTTTCTATTAGCATGTCTAGATTACTATATGATTTACTACATCACTTCTTAAATATGTATCTATTCCATTCATATTGATATTGTTGTTCAATAGGATATTAAGGTTGGGGGCTATCACAACTCCTAGCTTGGTGTTATCTTACTTCCTCTATGTTTTGATGAAAAGACTCCTTGGCTTCTCCATAATTGAGTGTGAATATGAATGTAAGTTCATAACCTAACTAAAGTGGGAGCTAAATGTAGCATTGTAAATTGTCACCCTTCTAATTACACATGCTTATTTATGCTTGTAATTTATTTGTTTAATTATCATTTTTTGGGAAATTGATATAAATATGGGGAATTAAATTAATTATTTATTTAAAGGAATTTAAAATAGCTAAAAATGGTTGGACTAAGGTTTCCAACACCTTGGCCCCTTCTAATTAGGCCCTAAATCTCATATTTAATGTCGGTCTCATTATGTTTATGATTTTAAAATCCTTTGTCTGCCTATCTTAACAATTAATGCAAAATATGTTGAAACTCAAATAAATCTAAGTATTCCCATCTATTGAACTTAATATTTCCAAATGATCCTAAAGGAAAATAAACCAAACTTCAAGAAAATAATAAGCAAATTTAATTTTTAGCAAGATTTTAGTTAATTACAAGTATACAATACATCAACAAATCCATGTTTATGCATTGTAAGATGTTTCATGTTCATGTTTATAACTGTTATGAGCACTAACACTTGTAATATCTCCAAGAATCCTCTAATTTATCCTTGTATGTAATGAGAAAACTGATTGTAGTCCTAGAAGGAATTTAGATCTAAGTGGTAAGTTACAACCGTGTTATTTATCATTTATTTATATTCATTTGCCTCTTCTCCCACAAGAGAACATGATTTATATCATTATAGTCATAGCCATTTGTGGAGGTGGAAACACCAAAATGGGGTTTGACCAAGAAAATTCCCTATATGAAATAACCCTTATTCCCTTGTCCTTCTTATAGGTTATAGGTCTAAAGTGGATTGGTGATCTCAATGCTTCAAAACCTTAATTCAAGCATACATGTACCTTTCATCATCAAATTAGGGAAATTTGATTATTCACAAGTTATTGGACTTTGGATCTAGGTTTTCAAATTCAGAGACCTATAAACCCTACTTACATGTACCAACTTTCAATCCTTAAAATCTAGCATTTCTAGACTAGGGTGCCTGGTGCCCTAGTCTTGCCAAATCATCCTCAAATATATATGCTAGGTTCCTCTTTGTCCACACTTTCCAATTCTGCTTCCTATTTATATATTTTTTCTCTAAGTTTTTTAGATTCAATAACATCTCATCATTTTAGTATTAATTCACTTAATTTAGATAATTTCACAAATCAATCATCACATTCCATCATCTAAACAAAAAGGGGACCAAAACTCTGACCAATTGTTCGGGTCTCTCTTGAGGATAACAACCAAATAATTTATCTTGGTTGCTTTCTGTGTTACTCAATATTGATGGTGGAATGAGTGATTTAGGTAATGTGTTCACCTTATATCCCAATTCATCATCTCACAACTTTTTTTTTTGATAAAATAGGTCACCCAATTCCTTCTAATAGAATCATCCATAAAAATGAAAAAGTATTTTTTTATTGGGAGACAAGGTTTACATTGGACCAAAAATATCAACATGTACTAGTTGGATGTTTGGATATATCAAAGGCTTGAGTTGTTTGTGAGTTTCTTGAGTGTTTTCCTTAATGTCAACCCCTTGTATAAAGAGATTTTTGCAATACTATTGTTATTGATGATGTGTCTGGAATTGTTGGCATTGGTGTCAACATATTGTACTGGTGTTTTCATTGATGTCTTACTTCAGTATAGTTGTAGAGGTTGTTGACCTAACTTGTGTTTGGGGAGATTATTGTAGTTGGAAAGTGTTTCATGTTATGGATGTGTTGTGAAGATGTTAGTAATGTTGCTGATAAAGTTGGTTCTCTTGGTTTCCAAGTGCTTTTGAGAAAATTTTAATAAAAGAGAGTTCAGTGTGATAGAGTGGTGTTCACTATTTTTCTTTGCATTTCTTCATGATTACAGATATGCCCATGTGGTTTGGACATGATGATCAGAGGTTTTTAGAGGTGTTATATCTAGAGTTTTAGGTTTTGGATCGTACTGTAGTGGAAGATGTGTTTGATAGTATGCTAGGTAAAATAGGGTGTCTGGGAGAAATGAGATTGCTCCACATTTCTTCACAGTGAAGGTTTTGGTGTTGCAGATCTAGGATCATGCTCATATTGATTATATCTACCTTTCCTTGAAGTTTTAGGTGCTGAGTTGTTCCACAAAGCTGTTTGATGTGATGGATGTTTGGGCTAGTGTGTCTGGTTGTATAGAATGAAGGTGTTCTTGAGTTTCAGGTGGTTGCAAGAGTTGTGTTAGAATTTATAAGATGTTGTATGGATATTGTGGAGTGTTGTTGTGTGGTCCATAAGATGTTTCCAGACTTTAAGATGTGTGTTTCGATTCACATGTTAGTGTTAGTGTAGGCTTGGACAACCTGGCATATGCTAGCGCTAATTGTGGAGGATAATTATTGTTTGAGAAAGTGTTGTGAAGTTTGTTGGTATAAATTTGGGTCCCAATAAAGTAATGGTGTGGTTTGGCTTCACTTCTGTATATTGTAGAAGTGTTTGGTGCCGACCTATTTGGTGTTACATGGTTGAGGTGTATACAGTTCCTTAACGCTGACCTAATTGGGATTGTTTTAGGTCATGGAGGGTATAAATGCAAGGAGAATTATTGTGTGGATCAAGTGTAGAGTGTGTGATGTGAAATATGTGAAAGTTATCAAGTTTGTTGATCTAATTGTGTGCATTAATGCCTAAGACTTCCTAATGTAGTGAGTAGAAGTTATCTACATTTCAATCTATTTTATGAGTTGTTTGTGCTTCAGTAGAAATATATATTTGGCATATAAGAGATGCATTGTTATCAGTTCAAATTGGCAGTGAGCCACCCCTTCTTCTATTATTCTTTGTCCTGGACAGTGAGTCCTTTGGTAGTGAGCCACCGGTAGTGAGCCTTTCTTTATCTTTCTAGGTAGTGAGTCTTTAGCAGTGAGCTTTATTGTATTCGGTGTTGTGATTAATATATTAGTGAGCTAATCCTCACCATGGTTTTTCCCTTCTTGGGTTTTCCACGTAAATTTGGTGTTCTTATGTGTTTGGATGTGTTTGCATTACTATTTCATATGTTTACATTCTGCTAATGCATGATAAGGGTAAATAATGGTTGTTAAGGGTTTAAGGGCTAATACATATTTTGAATGTTAATGAGGTTTTTTGATGTTTTAAAGTATACAACTGATTCACCCCCTCTCATTTTCTCTATGAATCTGATAGTACCATCTCAATTGGTATGTTTTCTCTCCATATTTTTTGTATGGGAAGGAATCCTAGCATTGCTTACCAACAATGCAACCTTCACACACTTGATCATCTAGTGAGATAAGAAGTAGACCTCTCACCATTTTCCTTTTACAAATAAATTTTAGTCCTTTAAAATTTAAGTTTCTATATCTAATATGCCACAACAAAGATTGGTCCTTGTAATGAGTTCTAAGAGAGAGAGTTTCACTATATGCAAGTCTCAAAGGGAATATCCTATTTTGTAGCATGCCAACCTTTACCACTATCTAATTGCTTTTCTATCATAAATGACATTCACTATTTTAAATATTTTAGAATATCCCTTTTCAACAAATTATCCTATGCTCAACAAATTATGTGCTAACACAAGTACATAAAAGACATCATGAATATAATTTTTTGACTTTGTTTTATTTTGATTGCAATTGTCCCTTTACCCATGACTTCAACTTTTTTATCATCACCAAGCCACACATGTGTTTTAACAAAATCATCCATATTTACAAACATATTTTTATTCCTTGTCATGTACTACAACCACTATCAAGAAGCCATACATTTTCTAACTCTTCATTTGTAGCATTTTATGAAAAAATAATTTATTTTCATGTTCTTTCTCTTTAAAAAAGTCTGCACATTATTTATTTTTTCCAACACTCTCATTCATAATGGAATTTCTTTTATAGAAGTGACATTGTACATGTGGTTTATCATATTTTTGACTGGTCCTTTGATTTTCATTACAATTTCTTCTTTCATAAAAAAACCTCTACCTTGTCCACTATGACTCCTTTATTGAAATTGTTAATTTATCCTCTACCTCTAAAAATTCCTTTACCCTTATAATATGCCTCTTCTAATCCTTTTCCTTTTTTCTTTGGGATACCTATCTTAGTTTCAAAGAACTATTCAACTGATTTTTAATAGACATATTCATTATTTCCTCATGGGCTTGAAGAGAACCCATAATTTCATTCTCAAAGAGAATGCTTATGTCTTTTGACTCCTCAATTGCCACAACAATATGGTCGAATTGAGGAGAAAGACATATTTTATAAAAAATCTACAATCTTCTTATCAGTTAAATTTTCTTCATAAAATCTGATCTGGTTAGCCAAACTCATGACATGGGTACAAAGCACCTACATAAGTTCGGATTCTTTCATGACTAGGTTTTCAAAGTCTCTTCTAAGCATCTAAAGTTTAATCATTTTCACTTTTTTAGTTCCCTTGTATGCATTTTGCAATAAATCCCAGGTTTCTTTAGACTTTGTAGTTGCATCTATTTGTTGAAACTTTGATTCATATATAGCTTGTTGAATGATGAACAAGGCATTTGAATTTTTTCTGTTTTCCCTTTACTGATCTCTATGCGTGTGATTTAAGACTGCAAAAGGTTGATCCCTAGACTATGTATAACTATTTTCTACTAACTCTCACAAATCTTGTGATTTTTGTATTTTTTTTAATACTCCAAAATCCATAAATTTCACCTTTGAATACATATATTTGATGTTGGATTAAATTTGAACTATTGCTGATTGCCATCACAATAAAATTTCAACTAGGTTACCTCCTTAATTCTTCCTTCTGCACATAAATTCCATCAAACAACCTTTTCACTTCTGCACATAAATTCCACCAAACAACCTTTTCACTTCTCTGCTGAGAATAAATTCATCCCTAATTTCTACTTGTTAGCTGCTCTTAGAACAAACAGAGTTTCTAACTTCCTAGATGCTATTATACCAACTGTTGCTATGATACCAACTGTTAATTTTGGAAATGAAACTAGTTGCACAAAAACAATTTTTCTAATGCAAATATTTTATAAAAAACAAAAAGGCTTTGAGACATGCAGCTATTAACGCCCTTGAAAATAAAACACTACAATTGCTGCACCAATCAAAGTTATTTGATCTATTAAACAGTTTAAAACTAAATGACTAACTTCTAAAGAAATTGCTGTAGTATCTCAATAATTTTTACTTTATACTACTGCTGCTTAGAATGACATTTGTCTTTAAAGAACAACCATACCAGTCCAGGTAGATGTCTACAAGTTTTAAGAAAAAAAACGCTCAGACCTGCATCATATTATAATAGCCAACCCAAGAAACAGAGAAAAACCCATCATTAAGCAGTCTGAACCGAACAGCAGACAGGAGAGAAAAGTTATATCCCAGCTCCCAGAATGAGCAGCCCTGGCACAAAGAAGAACATAGTGCAGCCACCAAAAAGGAATGTTTATCAGAAGAGCTGTAAAACTTATATACAAAGGGCAGCTAACATAACAGCAGTCAAAGAAAACAATGAACGGTAGAGGACGCTTCCTGTATTTTAAAATAATGCGACGGCTGTTAAGCAGCAATGCCTTCAATACTATCAACCCTCCTATTACCAGATCCATGTACAAAAATAGTAAATGGTCAAAAATTTTAAAACAAACAAAATCATTAATATTGAACTCTTTATTATTAAGAATCTCTATCTATAAATATATGCTCCTAATCATTCAACCAGAAATATATTGCACATGAACGAACAAGAAATTTTAAATTTTAAATTGGATAAACAGATGAGATCTTGACCATGGAAAAGATCGCACTCGATTAGATTAACAAAAAACATAAAAGAAATTAATTAAGAGATAATCGAGTACTTGCCTTGCCAATACAGGTTTCAGGCTTAGAAGTTGCAATTGCTATGGCTTGAAATGATACGTGCTTTGATCAGAATGAATGATCGATAACGCTTGCTGAAAGCGGGGCACGTCTGCTCATATCCATATTCTTCTGCAGATCTGGCCAGAAGAGCGGGTATCAGCGGATGGCACAACAAATCGCTGTTTCTCTTTCTTTCACCGCCCAGCAAAGCATACCTGCTACTGCCAAGCCCTAATAACTTACATACCCTCTCTCCGCAGCCTCCCACCGTATTTTCTCATGATGAAGTTATCATGATTGAGTTGAACACATAGTCTATTGTTATTGGTTGATGAAGCTATCATGGTTCGATTGAATGAATGAATGAAAGATTTTAATGACGTCCACGAGACTAAACAGCCTATGGGACCGAGACACTCAACAACTTAGTTTGTCTCCAGACTCTTCTCCAGATCAGATCTCCTGCTATTAATTTTGACTAGGAGGCTAGCCGTCTGATTTATCTTATCCTCCTCAAATAACTGCTGCATATTGCCCACATCTGAAATACTTGAGTACTGATTACGGATATTTTCGTACGCTGTGCATTCCATGACGAAGTGCCACTCCGTTTCCACCACTCCCTTATTACAAAATAAGCACGTTCTTTCTTCCCAAGTTTCCTTAGGAGTCTTCCACCTACCAGTCTCACATCTAAGATGGTGGGACCCCGTTCTCAATTGAGCAATTAATAGCCTCGCTTTCCCTTTAATAGTTGCACCTAAATATGGTTTTTCACCATGTTCCTTAGCTGGGTTAAACTCTTTGATGTAATATGCTTTTTTTCGTCCGATCTGATTTGACCACATGGCAGTCCTGAATTTTTCCTTCACATAGATTTTTATTTCACTGTTGGTGTCAGGACACTCATGTAATTTGATGTTCCACTTGTTCAGCCACTTGATGTTCTGTTTCATCCATGTTTTCTTTCTTCGGACTAGAATCTCCTCCATAACCGTTTTGGGCCACCGGTGGTTATCCATGTTTTCAACCTTTTTTAGATAACTTAACAACCGGGTTATCGCTGAAGCTTCCAAAGGAAAAGCTCCCGCCTCAGCTAGCAGGATTTCATAAGGAACAGTAGCTTTAACTTTGAGATTATTTGTTATTAGGTGTTTCTGGATTCTTTCTATCTGTCTCCAACTGCACTTTGATGTGTTGCTTCCCCACACTTCGCACCCATAAAGCACAACCGGCGTGACAAGTAAACCAAAAAGGGTTTTCTTGGTTTTCCAATCCCAAAGTTCAGCTTTTCTACACCTATTTTGGAGCAAATAATAGGCTTTCCAACCTCCCTGTATCCTTTTCGTTCTACAGGTTTCCCAACTGAGCTTATAATGGAAGTCAATCCCAAGATATTTGTATTCTTTCACTATATCAAGTGGGCTGCCTTCAAAAAGAAAGGTATGCTGTTTAATTTTTCTATTCAATGAGTAAATCATGATTTTGGTCTTGGATGTGTTCACTTGCATCCCAACTTCCTGACAAAAGTGTTCTAGGGCTTTTAGATGTTCTCTTAACCCATGAGCTGTTTTTGAGATTAGGATAAGATCGTCAGCATATAGAAGTAATTTTACTACATAACCTGCCAAATGGATACCATCCCCGCCTTCCTTGCTTAACCACGCTTCCAACTTATCAATGTATAGCCCAAAAAGCGTAGGGGATAGAGGGCAGCCCTGTTTAACTCCAATGTCACTGTCAAAACATTCTGACATACCTTCACTTGTTCTGATTTTAGCACTGACCTTCTCATACAGCCTATGAACAGCTGCTCTATATGCATTTGGAATGCCTAATTCTTCCATCCGAGACCATAATTTGTCTCTAGGCACTGTGTCGAAAGCTTTCTTAAAGTCTACAAAGCAACAATAAGCTTCCTCACCCTGGTTATCCCAAATTTTCTCAATCAAGTGTCTAAGGGTGATGCAGTGATCGATGGTAGAGTGCTTGGATCTGAAACCTGCCTGTCCCTTTGCTCTTTTGCCCTCATTTTCTGCCCATTTGCTGATCCTACGTTCAATCATGCTCCCAAATAGCTTGCCAAAGATAGAGTTGACCATAATTGTGCGATAGTTAGATGGGTTATTGATATCACCACTTTTAAATAAAGGGATGACCACACTGGTAGTCCACTCCATAGGAAAACCTTCCCGATTGACATTGTTGAAAATTCTTTTTATGTGAGGGGCAAGAATTTCAGTCCCCCATTTTAAAAATTCAGACTGTAGCCCATCTATGTCTTGTGCTTTGCCACTTGCTAAGTTCTTTATTCCTTGTTTAATATCATCCACATTGAATAATTCTGCTGGTGTGTTAATGACAGGAGGGTAGTCTTTCTCGTGGGCCCGCTCGTAAAGAAGTCTAGCATATTCTAACCATTGGGCATCTGTAATATTGTTTTCCACCACCTTTTTCTTTTGTTGCAATTCCCTCCAAAAGCCTTTAGGATTATGTTTCCCAAGAGTGATTAGTTCCTTCCTTCTTTCGTTTACATACTCTATTTTTTTGGACTGCACTAACTTTTCATATTTTTTCTTAAGCTCTTTGCCCCTACCTCTCTTCATTAGCGATCTCTTGGCTGCCTTACATTCTTCATCATACCACGGATTTGCCGGAAAAGTGTTTGCTGTCCCCATCTTGGGATGAGACCTTTTGCACGCATTTAATGCCTTGTGTATTATCGGGATCAGCAAATTATTGTGAAGGACATCAACCTTTTTTGCTGCTTTAGACTCCACATTATTTTCCAGATCATGGAAATGTTGCTTAAGAGCAGCATTGAATAATTCTCTATTTTCCTGATTTATGAGGATTTTCCCCTTAGGAAGGGCTTTTTTTTGCGTGTGCATAACCTGTTTGTTGTGTTGGCTGATTGGTGAAATGCGTAGTTTGACCCGAAGAGGTAAGTGATCAGATTTCATCCCGATAGGGCAGTCCTCAATATCAAATTCCAACAGTCTAGAACTAAAACTCTGGGAGCAAACCACGTAGTCCACCACACTCTGACCATTATACGTTTTGCAAGTAATACCTCCAGACCTCGGCCAATCCTTCATACCATTGCATATAACCATGCCAAATAGACTACAAAGCCCCAATAATTCTGTCCCAAATGCGTTGATAGTGCCATTACCATCCTGAGATGATCTTTCCCAATGGAGACCACCTCCTTCCTCTAACCACAAAGGATTGTTCTCCCCTTTGGTTTCATTGCTCAACTGAAGAGATTGGTTATTAGCTGTCCTTGCATTAAAGTCACCCATTAAAACCACATCTCCAAGTGTGCTAAAAATAGAGATATCTTTTTTTAGTGATGCATACGGGTCTTCGTTGTCTAAATTTCGTTTCTTATAAAACTTTGAATTTTTTGGAGCAAAGTAGCAAGCGGCTAGACTAAAAGTTACTCCATTTTCTGTTATTTGCAGCCATATGTACTGTTTATTTGTGTCTTCTTTTGCCAATTTAACAATTCCCTGCCACTTTTCATCTATTAGCACTGTAACCCCTCCATTGCCTTTGCCTATTTCGTTACCTTCATTCCAAACTGACACTTTTTTATACCCTTCGAAATCTGGTACTTTGCAGCCATCATGTTCATGTGTTTCTGTAAGAATGATAATATCCTTTCCTTCCGCTATGGGCCCCAATCCAGGTCCTCTTCTCCATGGATATCCTCTACAATTCCAACTTACAACATGCATATATTCCTGTGGGGCCACTAATTCCTATTTCTTGTTTGAGAACCGATCACTAATTTGAGCTTTCCCATTCTTCAACCAAGCCCATTTACCTTCATTTCTTGCTGTTTTCACTTTCTCCCATTCTTTCCTTTGTTCTTCTTGCTGCTCAAAGGTCAAATCTTCATCTAGATAAATATGTGTGCCTCTAAGTAGCCCTCTGTTTTTTAGAATCTTATTTTTGTCTTCAATATTTCTCAAGATGACTCTTACATGTCTATCTTTTCCTCCATCTACCTTTTTTCCGATTCTATTAGCTTGCTGAATATGTCCTGTCCACTTCAACTTATCGTTTAGGAAATTCCTTGTTAGAATGTCAGTTCTCTCCGTCTCTCCATAGTCTCTCAAACCTTTAATAATTATGTTTGCAGCCTTGCTTTGTTTATCTTTTTCTTCCCTTAGCTGCCTTTTAACTTGTTTTTCAATGATTCCTTTCTGCTCGTTTGATGAACTATTCACCACTTGTGACCATGATTGAAAATTGACTAGTATTTTATAATTGTTTTTTAATTTCGTCAAAGTCAAGCACTATTCAGAGCTCTCCACGGAGGAACGTTTCCTGATGAATTCATTGTACCAAGAAAGATTCTGTCATTCGAAATTACGTCTTATCGAACCAAGATAAGAATTAGCTGAGGTGGCTCGCATTAAATCTATAAGAGATACATTGTATGATATAATTGTGGTGGAGTTTTCAATCATTTTAAAACAACTAGATTCTTTTTGAACAAGTAGTAGTCAATTTATTTATATCAAAGTGAAAAAGGAGTGTCGGTTTGTTTTTATGTAGTTCTTCTTTTGAAGTCCTCGAATTTGTATGTATTGCAACACAATGTTGTTAGATGAACAAAATATAACTTGTAAATATGTTTGTACATATGTAAATAGACTGAAAATAAAAAAGGTAACAAATTTTTTTAGAAAGAGATTAAATCTAGAATTGTTCTTTGCTTGATCATTTGATTGACCACCTGTATAAGGAAAAAATGTTGTAATTGATTAGTTTGAGTTTTTTCTCTCTAATAAATGAGGGAATATATAAAATCTATAATATCTAAGAATTAGTTGAGGTAGCATGCATTAAATCTATATATGATACATTGTATGATATAATTGTGGTGGAGGTCTTAATCATTTTGAAACAACTAGATTATTTTTGAACAAGTAGTAGTCAATTTACTTATATCAAAGTGAAAAAGGAGTGTCGGTTTGTTTTTATATAGCTCTTCTTTTGAAGTCCTCGAATTTGTATGCATTGCAACACAATGTTGTTAGATGAACAAACCATAACTTGTAAATATGTTTGTACATATGTAAATAGACTGAAAATAAAAATGTAACAATTTTTTTTAGAAAGAGATTATATCTGGAATTGTTCTTTGCTTGATCATTTGATTGACCACCTGTATAAGGAAAAAATGTTGTAATTGATTAGTTTGAGTTTTTTCTCTCTAATAAATGAGGGAATATATAAAATCTATAATATCTAAGAATTAGTTGAGGTAGCATGCATTAAATCTATATATGATACATTGTATGATATAATTGTGGTGGAGGTCTTAATCATTTTGAAACAACTAGATTATTTTTGAACAAGTAGTAGTCAATTTACTTATATCAAAGTGAAAAAAGGAGTGTCGGTTTGTTTTTATATAGCTCTTCTTTTGAAGTCCTCGAATTTGTATGCATTGCAACACAATGTTGTTAGATGAACAAAACATAACTTGTAAATATGTTTGTACATATGTAAATAGACTGAAAATAAAAAGGTAACAAATTTTTTTAGAAAGAGATTAAATCTGGAATTGTTCTTTGCTTGATCATTTGATTGACCACTTGTATAAGGAAAAAATGTTGTAATTGATTAGTTTGAGTTTTTTCTCTCTAATAAATGAGGGAATATATAAAATCTATAATATCTAAGAATTAGTTGAGGTAGCATGCATTAAATCTATATATGATACATTGTATGATATAATTGTGGTGGAGGTCTTAATCATTTTGAAACAACTAGATTATTTTTGAACAAGTAGTAGTCAATTTACTTATATCAAAGTGAAAAAGGAGTGTCGGTTTGTTTTTATATAGCTCTTCTTTTGAAGTCCTCGAATTTGTATGCATTGCAACACAATGTTGTTAGATGAACAAAACATAACTTGTAAATATGTTTGTACATATGTAAATAGACTGAAAATAAAAATGTAACAAATTTTTTTAGAAAGAGATTAAATCTGGAATTGTTCTTTGCTTGATCATTTGATTGACCACTTGTATAAGGAAAAAATGTTGTAATTGATTAGTTTGAGTTTTTTCTCTCTAATAAATGAGGGAATATATAAAATTGTATAACTTTGAAAGACTATGTAGTAAATTTACTTGAACATGTTATTGAGAGAGCAATTGTACGCGAGCTTCTTTCTTTCTAATAATGTTGTATGGATTTTTTGTCATTTTGGAATAATGATCAAAATAAAATGTAGGCTCTTTGTGAAGGCCTATTAGGGATTTGACTCTAGACATTTCCTTAAATGTGAGGTCTCGTCTTTTAGTTTTTTCAATAACGATTGTGGCTTTATTTAGTGTTAGGCCTTGTGATTTGTGTATAGTGATAGCTCATGCCATAGATAGTGGTATTTGTCTGCGACTACCTTAGGAAACATGTTGTATTGTCATAGTTTTTGGGTTTCTTTCATCCCATGGTAGATAAATATAGTTGTCAAATGTGACAATAACATATGTTGGTAATTCAGGTGGTTTAGATCCAATGGGATATATAATATCTTTGACCTCTCCAAGAGATCTATTTACAAGTCCACCTTGGATCCATAGGTTTGTTGTAAGCATGAAACATTGAAATTTTTTTAGTAGTACCTCTTGGGGTAGTTGATCATCATTGGTATCAATACATAATTTACATTGTGTATTTATAGAAATGAAAGTTGCAACAGGTAGATTTAATAGTTGTACTTTTTTTGTTGTGTAAAGTCACTAACTTGTTTGTAGCAAATAAGTGTATTGACTAGTCAAAATCTTCTTGTTCAGTTATTTTTAGTTCCTTTTTTGAGTGACTCATTAATAATTACCAATCATGTATTTTTGCTTCTACATTATGCATGTTTTGTAATGTATTATGAAACTATTTTTGTATTGGGTTGTCATCTTGTTGTCTAAATATTGTTTGTAATGCAACAACTATATTAAATTTGTTCCATAGGTTTTTAGTTGTTGTGTGGGATGCATAGATAGGTTTATCCATAACAAGTGGTAGTTGTGCAAGGTCTCCTATAAGAATTATAGAAATGCCACCATAGCAAAGATGTTGTTGTGGGATTGCTATATGTAACCTGCTAGTAACTTTTAATAGTAGATTTGGCCCAATGAAGCTCATTTCATCGATGAGAATGTAAATTGTATATTTTTCATGTCTTCTTTCAATGTTGTCAATGTTTGTCCTTACAGTGGTTGTATTTCACTAATTGGAATTTTTAGGGTTGCATGTATAGTTGACACTTTGATGAAGGCACCGCCCGAGACTTAGAAAATAACCCACAAACAAGAGAATAATTTTATTATTTAGAAAATGGAGCTTCTTACATGCAGAGGATTTCAAACCCCCAATTTCTACAACACATGCAAGTTATAAAAAGCTACAGAATCACCCTTTCGCAATATGCGAGCTTGTCCCCCAAAAAGTTACCCAAAAATTAGAAACCCGCCCATAAATAGAGCTCCTCTTTAGTTTGGAGCCAAAATAACATTCAAATTTGAGTTTAGGTGGTTTGGCACCGAAAATTTACAACATGAAGTTCAAATTTCAAAAGAGCATTTGCAATTGTATCTTCTAGAAAGTGCACCAACTTCTCGGGGCCATAACTTTTGATCCGGGACTTCAATTCGTGAACTGTTTGAACCGTTGGAAAGGTCACGAAGTCAATAATGCACTTGAAATCCGCTATGCCAATTTTTCCAAGTTTCAGGGCAGATCCGGGAAATCCAAGTGCCTCAAATATAACTCAGAAGATTTTCAGGTGCAAATATGGGAAACTAAAACTGCAATATCTTTCCACTCAAGAATAGAAAATAAACACTGTCAATTGAGAATTTCATTATGACGAAAAGGGTATCCAAAAATGTAAAAATATCTAAAAACTGAGAAACTTGAAATTTAACTATTTTTGGGTGATGCAAGATTGCCCTTACACCACTGGATGCTCACATCGCCGAATATTAATTCAGTAATTTGAGAAGTGAACCCCGCCATGTCTCGAGCAGTGGGAGGAAACCCAAACGCTCAACCTCTACCTTAGGGAAGCAGCGATGAATCTTCACCGCCTTCCTTTTCCATTTCACCGCATATTCTTCTATACTACCTCGCTCCTAGCAATTCTTCCACATGACTATCCAAGATTGCTTTAATCTCCTCCTTCTCTAAAGTAGATGTTGGAATGCCACACTATTCCATTGATGGTACTTCCTCTATGCCACCTTCATAATGCTCTATCAAATCTGAAATGTTGAATATAGGGGAAATAAGCAATCCATCCGACAACTCTACCTCATATGCATTCCCTAAATCACATGCCTCTTTCAAAATTTTACAAGGATCAAATTTTTCATCTTCAATTTGTTATTATAGTATGTTCCCCACCGGAACCTTTTCTTTTCCTCAAGTGGATGATCACTTCATCACCAATCAAACTCCTTATACCTCTTCTAATCCGCCTTTAGCCTTTATAACGTGATATTCATCTTGTTAATATGTTCTCTTTACCTTCTCATGTATATCCTTGATGTGTTCTACAAAATCTTCAGCTTCAAAGACTTATTTTTTTTTTCTCTGGTCCATCTTTCTCAATTCTCGAGCTGTTCTCACACTTCCATACACAACCGAATGGTGATCTACCGCTTCTCAAGGATAATTGTTGTAAGCAGGTACTCCTACTTGGGTAAGATCAAGTCCCATCCCTTTGGTTTATCTCCCACCAAACATCTCAGTAGGTTACCCAGACTCCTGTTAACAACCTCAGTCTACCCATCTGTTTGTGGATGGTGTGCAGAACTGAACTTCAACTCTGTCTTTAGCTTCTTCCATAAGGTTCTCCAAAAGTACCCCACAAATTTGGTGTCACGATCTAAAACAATACTCTTTGGCAGACCATGTAGCCTCACCACCTCTTTGAAGAACAAGGCAGCAATGTGGACTACATCATGGGTCTTCTGACATGGAATGAAATGTGCCATCTTCGAAAACCTATCAACCACCAAAAAGATTGAATCATTCCCTTGTGTCCTTAGAAAACTATGAACAAAGTCCATACTTATATCCTCCCATGGCCTCTCTGGTATAGGTAAGGGCTGATATAAGCCTATATTCTGGCTCACTCCTTTAGCCATCTAACATACCCTGTAGCTTTGTACAAACTTCTTCACATCCTGTGACAACTGAGGCCAATAATAATGCTCATCGATACGGCAATGGTCTTATCCCGAGCAAAATATCCGACATTCCTCCACTATGCTTCTCCTTTATTAGGTTCTCCCTCATGGAACTCCTTGGGATACACAATTGACTTCCCTTAAATAACATGCCATCCTAGATTATGAAATCCAACCACCTTGTCTTGTCCACTGTAATAGGTTCCTTGCAATCTTTCCAAGCCTCTACAAAATCAAGATCTTCTGCATACAGTGTCTTGAGTTCATTGAATCCAACCACTTCAATCTGCATCTTTATCATCAATGTATGCCTTCTACTTAAGGCATCTGCAACCCTATTTGAATTCTCACTCCTATGTTTCAAAACAAAGGTATAACTCTGCAAAAACTCTACCCATTTCATATGCCTTTGATTTAATTTTTCTTGACTATTTAGGTACTACAAGGCCTGATGATCAGTAAATAGAACAAATTCCTTTGGAAACAAATAATGTCTCCATTGCTTTAATGATTGAACTATTGCATAAAATTCCTGATCATATACAAAATACTTTCTCTTGGCATCATTTAAATTTTCACTGAAATAGGTAGTGGGCTTACCTTCTTGGCTCAACACTACTCAAATGGCACAGCCACTGGCATCACAATCCACCTGAAACACCTTGTTGAAATGTAGGAGGGCTAGAATAGGTTTCTCTGTTACCTTCTACTTCAACAGTTCAAAACTCTTTGCCGCTCCAGTGCTCCACTTGAATTTTTTTCTATCCCCTCTCATTGTTTCAGTCAGGGGTCCACAAATACTACTGAAGTTTCTAATGAACTTTCTATAAAAACTAGCCAAACCATGGAAATATCTCAATTCCTCAAGAGTGCTTCTTGGGGTGGGCCATTCTAGAATAGCCTTCACCTTCTCTAGGTATATCTTGAGACCTTCTTCCAAGACAACAAACCCCAAGTATAGTAGCTCCTTCTTCACAAAACTACACTTCTTCAGATTAATAAAAAAATTCTCCTCTCTTAACTTCTCAAAGGCTCTCCTAATATGCATCAAATGCTCATCCAACGCCCATCGAAAATTAAAATATCATCTAAATACACAATAACAAAACTTCCCATAAATTCTTTTAGTACCTCATTCATGAGCCGCATGAATGTGTTCAGTGCATTGGTTAGCCCAAAAGGCATGACTAACCACTCATACAGGCCCTCTTTGGTTTTGAAGGCAGTTTTCCATTCATCTCCCTCTCGAATCTAGATCTCGTGATATCCACTCTTCAGATCAATCTTTGTGAAGTACTGAGCTCCACTCAAACAGTCCATCAGGTCATCCATCCTTGGCAGGGGAAATTTGTACTTGATTGTTACCTTTGTCAAGGAATAAGTGTTTGCATGGCCATCATGTATAGCTCACCTATCAAACTGCCATGACCTCCCCAACAACATGTGACATGCATCCATGGGGATGATATCATAGAGTACCTCATCATGGTAGCTCCTGATCTTGAACTTTACTAGGCACTGCTCATTGACCAAAACTTTGTGGTCTTTTTGCAACTAGGCAATCCGATACGGATGCGGGTGCCTTCCCTCTTTAGCTTCAACTTTGTGACCATCTCTTTTGAACCAAATTATCGGTGCTCCCACCATCAATAATGACATCACAACATTTTCCTTTACACTTGCACCTTGTGTGAAATAGATTCTTCCTCTGTCCTGGTTCCTTTGCCTCAGTCACTAGGGCTCTCCTAATCACTAGGGCTTCTCCCCTTTCAACATCATCTAAATATTTAGATTGGGCCTCCTCATTTGCATGCGCAACCCTTCCATGACCTTCTGGCCTTTTTTCTACCCTTCCTTGGTGTTGTGGACATTCATAGGCTCGATGCCCTTCTTCACCACATTGGAAACACGTTCCTTTGAAACCACCTCTTCCAGATCCTTGTCCATATCTCCTTCATCCTCTACCTCTTTGATCACCATTGTTTTGATCACGAGGGTAGTAGAAGTTGTCATTCCTTTGGCTTTGGCTCATACCCACATCTTCACTTTCTTTTCATCATCATTTCAGCTTCCGGTCTTCCATTGCCCCTTCCACTTTGACCTCCTCGTCCTTTTTGCTTGCCATCAAATCTTTTGTTCATCTTCTCTTCCACCTTTAGAGCAAACTGATACACATCCTCAATGGTGGTCATTATGACTAGGATTAACTCCTCCTGAATGCTCAATCATAACCCATTAAGAAATCAGGCTACCTTCTCCTTATTGGCCTCTGTGTGGCCCATTCTGATGATTATCTTATGAAAATATTCAGTATATTCTTTCACAGATCTGCTTCCTTGCTTCAACCCTTGCAATTTCTTTAACAAATCTAACTCATAGTCCACTGGTATGAATTGCTTCTTCTACCATGCATCCTATTTGGCGACATTTCTCTCTTTTGATTTCTTTTCCAATCGACCTCTTTCCAACTCAACACTGCGCGGCCCCTTTCAGCCATTTTCACTAACCCGGACCTGATTCGTCTCTCGATTTACTTTAGCCTGTTGATCGGTCGATTAACTTCTTCCGGTTCAAATTCTCCGGAATACCGACTTTACTCGTTTTCCTGATCTTCAAATACCGGCCTTAGTTTTGTCTTTAATCAATTGTTTTTCCTTCTTTCATTTGAACTCTTCCTTCTCTTCTATCCTTATTTTCCCTCCCTCGTGCTTAACCCTTTCAATCGCTTGTAACACATCATCAATCTCTGGTTTTGATGGTTTCAGCATCTTTCCACCACAAGATATTTGCCACTCGACTAATTTCGAACAACTTATGTTCTACCACAAGCATCAATTTTGGAGGTATCTTTTCTTGACCTCAATCTAATAACCATGGTCCTCGTGTGTGTGAACCGGGCCTCATGACCACGATTTGTCCACATCGCCAAGAAAACCCGCCTGATAATACTGATGAAGGTAAGTCCGAGACTTAGAAAATAACCCACAAATAAGAGAATAATTTTATTATTTAGAAAATGGAACTTCTTACATGCAAAGGATCTCAAATCCCCAAGTTCTACAACACATGCAAGTTACAGAAAGCTACATAATCACCCTTTTGCAATATGCAAGCTTGTCCCCCAAAAAGTTACCCAAAAATTAGAAACCCACCCATAAATAGAGCTCCTCTTTAGTTTGGAGCCAAAACAACATTCAAATTTGAGTTTAGGCAATTTGGCGCAAAAAATTTACAACATGAAGTTCAAATTTCAAAAGAGCATTTGCAATTGTATCTTCTAGAAAGTGCGCCAACTTCCCGGGGACATAACTTTTGATTTGGGACTCCGATTCGCGAACTGTTTGAACCGTTGGAAAGGTCACGAAGTCAATAACGTGCTTGAAATCCACTATGCCAATTTTGGCAAGTTTCAGGGCCGATCCAGGAACTCTAAGTGCCTCAAATGTAACTCGGAAGATTTTTAGTTGCAAATCTAGGAAACTAAAACTGTAATATCTTTCCACCCAGGAATAGAAAATAAAAACCATAAATTGGGAATTTCATTATGACGAAAAGGGTATCAAAAAATGTAAAAACATCTAAAACTTGATAAACTTGAAATTTAACTATTTTTGGGTGATGCAAGATTGCCCTTACACCACTGGATGCTCCTGCATCACACTTGTATATTAAAAGATGTAATGCTTGTTGGAGCAAGAATAAGGAGTGGGTTTAATCTAGCTGGTGCTGAACCAACAATTTTGTGGATTGGATTCTATAGTCTTCTCGTGGACTCTTAGGATATTCCACCTAAAGGGAAAGAGGTAGAATAACCTACAAAATTGAAGTGGTTCACTCAAATAGAGGATTGTATGATGTAAAATATGACTAAATGCAATGTTGTAAATGCAACTAAATGATGTAATTGATTGACTATTGATGCAAAAGCTATGAAATATGCAATGTTTGAAAACATAGTGAGGTATACAAGGATGAACTAAAATATGAATGAATGCAAAATAGGATTGAAAGAAGGTAGAACAGAGTGCACCTGGGCAATGAATATTGAATCTGGGATGTTCTGAATGCTGGCAGAAATAAGTGAAAATCACAAGTGGGACTCATTCGCCATTGATGGAGAATCAGTCCTGCTACTAGCAAAAACACCTGAAAACTAGTTTTTGATTGTTAGTCCAACTAAAATTTGACAAAATCTACTTTTTCAGCCTTAAGGTGGGACTCATTTGCAACTGATGGTGAATCAATCCTCTCCAAAAATTTTGTGAAATCAAAGTTCAATTTTGTAGATCCAGATCTTCCCTTGTCTTCTTGTTAGGTTGACGGAGTCAAATCTATAGAAAATAGATTGCATGTTGTCTCTAACCTTGAAATAGGTTTGATTTTACTTGAAACACTTTGTTGACTTGTTGACCACCTTTCAACACCTAATTGCTTGATAAATTTGGATACAAAAGTCTTCAAAGACACATATAAGAGGGGAAAAATGGTTAAGGGTTAGAGTATAGGGATTTTCCTTGGTCAAATCCCACTTTGGTAATTAAACCCTTAGTGAAGAAATGAAATGAAATGAACAAGGGAAGAAGAATAAACAACATGCAAGTGTCCTAAATTCACCAACCGTGTTGAAGAAATATGAAGATATATCAATGGTTGCTCCAAGATGCTTGGTGTTTGCTTGATTGAATGATGCTTTAATATACAATTAGTGAATGAGTGAACTTGATGAATGCTTGAATGAATTAGGTGTAAAATGAGAACAAAAACACTTATTTATACACTCTTGTGCCCTAATAACCCAATGATACATCATCACAGGCCAACATAAGGTAGTTTTTCAGAATAAAAATCCAAAAGAAAATTTGAATTATTTTGATTTTGGGGCCAAGGAGGGACTCATTGGCCACCCATGGTGAATGGGTCCCACCTTGGGCTTGAAAGTGGGTGTCGAGAAGTAAGTCACATTTAATGTTATTTGTGAGGCTTACTTTAAAAAATACACTTAATTAAGCCTTTTGAGTGCACAAAGGGGTCAAATAAAGCATAAGAAAGGTGTACAAGGTGAAATTGCTCTGTACACGAAATCTTGTTACAATACTTCAGCAACACTTCAAAATAGGACTTACAAATGGGGATGAAAAGGACATATGAATTATAATGAGGGCAATGAAAGTGTAGAATGTGTCAACATCTCTCACAAACACCTTCTGGCCAAGATGTCATATTTTAAGAATATTTAGGACCTAATGGTTTCAGGAAGTCACGCGTTCAAAAATTCAAACGTGAAAGCGTAACAGACCAAGCATCGCGAGAGCAAGACCGGGAAGACCACGTGAAAAATGTCAATGATCCATTTTGTCATGGTACCATTCAGTTCCCCACTTTAGCTGTAGAGGATGAACTTGCTTCAATTCACATCAAAGTAGCCGGCGTATATCCACATCTAATGCACTTATGTTAGAAAGATGGAATCGTGAGCAGGATTTTTGCAGAAAAAGGAGGAAGAATGGCATCCAGGGTGATATAACTCCATGGCAGTTTGCTAGGAGAAGACCCAAAAGGTGAGAAACATACAATTAGCTGGTATGCACCTACAAACACATAGGTGGTTGGTGGTGGAAGGTTTTCAAGTGTTAATGGGTTTTGCTCTTCAACTTTTGACATCATCATCAAAGTTATCCTGATGTAACTTCACAAGGTGCCACAAAGGAAATTTTCCGACCAAGTATCCATGAGACAAAGAAAAAGCGTCTTTAGAAATCATCATGAATAAAGAAATACCATACTATAAATTGTATTTATACGTAGAAATGTAAAATGTAAAAGATGTTCAAAGGAGTCTTGTTAAGTTCATGCAAGGTCTCACAATTTAGGGAACATTGTGTGTAATGTCTCCAAAACAGGACCAATCAAAGAATAGTATATTTGTAACTTAAAGGATGTAGTGCATCACATCAAACCACCAAGAGGAATGCAATATGCCAAGAAAGATCACACTTATGAAGGACATCACACCCAATGTCATCCATAAAGTGAAAAACACATCGTATAAAGTGACAAGACTACACTAAGAAGAAAGAATGCAAACGAATTATGCCAATGTATGCCCCCCAATTTAAAGGAATTGCTACACAAAATGCAAAAAGAAAAAAGACATGAGGGCCAACTTGGAAAGCCCCTATGCCAAGCCTGCTATGTTTCTGGTTGTATTAATACTTCACAAATGAAAAGCAGGCCAGCGTGGGAGGTTCCCCTAGAAAGAAACACGCCAAAATGACGTCGATCTATTGATTTGAAGCAACGTTCGCTTGGCCGCGAATAAATGTTTCATTAAGGAGCTTTGAACTATCATCATTCCCAAAGCACATAGAACTGGAAGAATGACACAAAGAGAGCAAAAAAAAAAGAAAAATAAAGTCCGTTTTGGGTCAACATGGAAGAGACATTGCAATCTCAATGCTTTGCATCATCCCCAAAAGGAAAAAAAAAGCGAAAAGGTGAAATCAAAGGAAAAGCTTTTGGGTCAACATGAGGGAGACATTTCGGTCTCAATGCCCTGTGTCATCCCCAAAAGGAAAAGCATAAGAAAAGATAAAAAGAGGAAGGTAAAAGGGACCTTTTGGGTCAACATGGAAGAGACATAGGGAATCTCAATGCTTTGTGTCATCCCTAAAAGGAAAACACAAAACAAAAGTGAAAAATAAAATGCAAAATGTACGACATATAGAAGAATAAAGGTAAAAATAGAAGAAGTGTACAAAGAGAGAGAATGTCAAACACACGCTATAGGGGAACACAATACACACATGAAAGAAAAATGCATTTATACAAAAGGATCCAGTAATGAAAATGTAAGTCAACCATTAATGAAGTTATTGACTTCACAATCTCAAGTAATATAAGTAGAAGATGAATAATCTAGGTAAGAGACAAAGACAAATGTATTACAAGGACAAGGCTAACAAATTCTAGCCTTCACAGAGTGTAAGGTAAGAATGAGCTGATTTGGGTGATGGGAAAGGATCATGCAATAGTGAGAATAGAAAATTCTACAACTATGGCATGAAGAGAGGATATTTTTTTAAGAGATGATAGGAAAGCAGTCGGTATCAGTGAAGTGATACTTTTCTAGTATGTCCTTCAATGTTTGAAATTCTTTAGTTCAATGTCCAAGAACATTATGATATTTGCAATATGGCATGTTAGAATCTTTAGGATGGATAACCAACCTATTCATAGGTGGTAAGAGTATAAGGCCTTTTTTTAAAAGCAATTGAAGTCTCCTTTCACATTCAGGTGGAGGATGAGTAGGAAACTTGATTTTTTTCAATTTGTAAGGTCATTTTCATTTGTTAGACTCTCCTTTTTCATGAATGGAAGGAGGAAGAGGACCCATGGGGATCATAGCATCCTTGGAATGAGAATCAGGTAATGGTTTCTCTCATGGAAGGAGAACATTCATGTCAGGAGGAGAATCAAAGATCACTGTACCATCATTGTGAAGTCTCCAATATTCAAATGCAGGCTTATTAGTATGAGGAGGATCTTGATATCCTAGTCCCATTGTGTTTTCTTCTATTGGTATTTGTTTGAGAAGTTGATGAATGTTATGCTCATTTGTTATGTCACAACCTTGTTTACTTAGGAGAGTAAAGCCTTTTCCATATGTTTCTTCAAGGTTGATGGGAGTGTTTGTAACTTTGTTATCATAAAATGGTTGAGGATGTGTTTGTTTAGAGGAACTAGGTCCACCTGATGGAGAGAACTTAGGTCCTTCATTGGTTTCAGGATGTAGGTATCCAAAGTGATCAGGAGGTGCAATAGTAGGAAGATCTTGTGACTTCATGGATGGATAAAAGTCTATATTAGCTTCAAGGTTATCAAGAAATTCATTTAATAATTTGTTCATGCTATCATCATCTTCTTCAATGATGTCTACATTGCGAGGAGGACAATCATGAGGAGTTGAAGGTCATTAGGATCACAACCAAAGGCACAATTAGACATTTCTACTAAGGATTTCAATGAATTCCAAAACTTGTTAAAAGAAAAAGCCATGATGATAATGAATGCAAGGAAACAAAGATGCAAGAAATAGAAGAAAACAAAGAATCTGGAAAGTTTAATAGAAAGTAACTACAAAAAAATATAATGCAGAAAATACCCATAAAATGCCTGAAAATGCAGTTTAAAATGTGTAGGTGGACTGATTAGCCAAGGGTGGCGAATGAGTCTAGGTATGATATTTTTTTTATGTTTTTTAGAAAATTTAAAGAGATTTCAATGCTTTTCATATGAAAACTAAGGATGCAAATACAAAATTCAGTTTTTGAATGATATGGAATTCAAAAATGAAGTCTATATGAGTCTTTCACTAATGCAATTTGAGAAGCCCTAGGATGCAAAAACAAAACAAAACCGAATTGATTGTTGATGCAAATGAAACCTAGAATGTAAGATGCAAATGCAAATTAGAAAGATAAAGTATTCTATATGCAGGTTCACCAAAATGAACCAACAATTTTGTGGTTGGATTCTATAGGCTTCTCTTGCACTCTTAGGATCTTCCACCTAAAAGGAGAGAGATAGAATAACCTACAAAATTGAAGTGGTTTAGTCAAATACAGGATTGTATGATGTGAAATATGACTAAATGCAATGTTGTAAATGAAACTAAAATATGTAATTAATTGACTATTGATGTAAAACCTATGAAATATGCAATGTTTGAAAACATAGTGAGGTATGCAAGAATGAACTAAAATATGAATGAATGCAAAATAGGATTGAAAGAAGGTAGAACAAAGTGCACCTAGGAAATAAACACTGAATCTGGGATGATCTGAATGCTGGTAGAAATTAGTGAAAATCACCAGTGGGATTCATTTGCCACTGATGGTGAATTAGTCTTGTTATTGGAAAAAACACCTGAAAGCTAGTTTCTGACTGTCGGGAACTAAAATCTAACATAATCTACTTTTTCAGCCTTAAGGTGAGACTCATTTACCATTGATGGCTAATCAGTCCTCTCCAAAAATTCTGTGAAATCAAAGGTCAATTCTGTAGCTCCAGATCTGCACTTGTCATCTTGTCGGGTTGACAGAGTCA